>MU682962.1:26689-61870 GCA_026770625.1 Nicotiana glauca | reverse complement strand
CCCCCCAATAACAACCCCATGCATCAGCCTGACAATATTATAGTCTGGAATGTTAGAGGTGCAAATAATGCAAACTTCACTAGGAATTTCAGAGAAATAATGGATACCTACAGACCTTGTTTGGTTGCACTATTGGAAACAAAAATGGAGAGCCACTTATCTATCCTTGAGGCTTTTAGCTTTACAGAGATGATTGAGGTTCCATTAGTAGGGCAGAGTGGAGGCTTTGTAATTTTGTGGAACAACGAGGTGGTAACAGTCAACAATTTCACTAGAAATGGGCAAGTCATACATGCAATGATCGAGGTAAAACCTAAAAACTTATCCTAGTTATTTATTGCAATTTATGCTAGTAATGATGTTTATTGTAGGTGTATGTTATGGGATAACCTAAGAAGTATCTATGATCAGTATAAAGGTCCATGGTTAGTGGGAGGGGACTTCAACGAAGTTATTAATACTAATGATAAGTTTGGGGGTAAGAATATAAGCCAAAAAAGAGCAAGATCCTTAATAAATTGCCTAAACTATTGTAACCTAGTAGATTTAGGCTTCAAGGGATGTAAGTATACCTGGTTAAACCACCGTAGGAGAAGAAAGGGTCTGATAATGGAGAGACTAGATATGATCTACTCAAATGATGAATGGTTACAGGCTTATGCAAACGTAACCATAACTCATCTCCCAAAAATTCATTCAGATCATAATCCTATTCTTATTAACCTTAATAATAAAATTACCTTCAATAAGGATAGACCCTTTCGAATAGAAACTTATTGGTGTACTCATCCAGATTTTAGCCGGCTTGTTTCAACTAGCTGGGAAAATAAAGACTTAATGGGGGGGATTGAAATTTTCCAAAATAATGTGTTAGAGTGGAAAAATATGAGTTTTGGAAATATTTTTTCAAGAAAGAGAAAACTACTAAAAAGAATTGATGGGATTCAAAGTTCTATCAACTACCAAACGAGCTTATTCCTTCAGGACCTTGAAACTAGCCTAATTGAGGAATACAACACAATTCTCACATTGAAAGAAGACTACTGGAAAATTAGGTCTAGAGTAAATTAGTTAAACAAAGGAGATGCTAATACTAAGTTTTTTCATATAAATGCTACAATTAGGAGGAGAAGAAACAATGTTGTGTTCTTCAAAGATGACCAAGGAAATTGGATTGAAGATCAATCCTCCATTATGAATCATGTCACTGAGTAGTTCTCTAAAATCTTCACAACATCTCATGATAGGACCGGCTATAAAATTATTACAAATAATGTTGTAAACTATACCTCATGTGACCTGTCAATCCAAGATAGGCCCTTGACTACATCAATTTTTTTCCCAAAGATTTTGGCACATATTAGGTAGCAAGATAATAAATCTATGCCAAAATATTTTCAACACCTCAATAATGCCCCAGGAGGTGAACAAGACCTATATTTGCCTAATTCCAAAAATTAATAATGCTAACAATCTAAGAAATTTTAGACCAATAAGTCTTTGCAACATGATATATAAGGTAATCACTAAAGTGATCGTAAACAGAATAAAGCCTTTTCTTAACCAATTGATCATTATAAAACAGACTAATTTTATTAAGGGGAGGAGAGCTAGTGACAATGCAATCATCCTCCAAGAAGTTCTAAAGAATTTTAATCAAACCAAAGGGAAAGAAAAAGTTGTCCTAAAGCTTGATTTATAAAAAGCATTCGATAAATTGGAATGGTCTTATATCTATCGAACACTTAGTTTTTTTAACTTTCCTAGGAAGATTAGTAACCTTATCCTAAGCTGTGTTACTACAAGTGCAATTTCAATCCTTGTTAATGGTAATAAAATTGAGGAATTCATTCCAACAAGGGGGATTAGACAAGGAGACCCCATGTCACCTTACATATTCATACTTTGTATGGATATGCTTTCTAAAAACATTAACCACGAAGTAGATATTAGGAATTGGGTGCCTATTAAAATCAATCCTAGGACGCCCCTCTCTCATTTATTTTTTGCAGACGACTTAACTCTTATGGGCGAAGCTAAGCAGAAAACCTTTAAGGCTATTAACAAATGCATGGAGGACTTTAGCATTTTATCCGGCCTATCCATCAATAAAGTCAAATCTAAAATGGCCATGTCTAGAAGTTGTAATAAACATACAAGGGACATGGCTACTAACATGCTTGGGATTACTATCAGTAATAGTTTTGGTAATTACCTAGGGTTTTCGATGTTAAACAAACTCCCTAGGCATAAGGACTACCAGCCTTTACTTGATAAAATGGGTGCTAGATTAAATAATTGGAATGCTAAGTGGCTTAGTATGGCGGGAAGGTACACACTAATAACATCGAATTTAAATACACTGCCAAATCACCTTATGCAAATAAGTTTTCTTCCCACAAAAACTCTTCAAGAGATAGAAAAGATCCAGAGAGACAAGAGATAGACAAGATCCAGAGGGATTTTCTATGGGGAACTACGAGAGATAGGAGGAAACTATACCAAATTGGGTGGAATACAATGACAAATACCAAGTTAAATGGAGGCTTGGGTATCAAGAAAGCTAAATCAAAAAACCTAGCTCTCCTAACAGGATTGGATTGGAGAATTCTTAATAACACTAACTCCTTATGGGATAAAATACTCATTAAAATTTATGGGAAAAGACGAAGAATAATTGGCTCCTCAAATACCTGGAAAAGTCTCCTAATGGGTTGGACTATATGCCATAAGGACATTCGATGGCCAGATGATAGACACTCCCATATGAATATATGGGACACAAACTGGATTCCAAGTATTAATAGTCTTCGTAATAGCATTTCAGGTCCGTTAAATAAAAATGAGGAGAAGCTTTCTATTAAAGACATATGGGATACAAAAGGGTGGAACTTAGGAAAAATTTCCTTCGGCCTCCCCAATTTAATGAGAAATAGTATAAATGCCCTTGATAGAGATTGCCAATATACTCACTCAAATGACCTACTTTGGAGTCTTAACCCCAGCGGTGTATTCACAACATCCTCTTCCTATAAGCTAATAGATGACCATACCCCAAAAACACTATCTACTAAATGGATTTGGGAGCTACATTGCCCTAACAAGATCAAGTTTTTTGTTTGGAAGCTCTACCATTGGAGATTACCCACAAGAGGCTATCTTGCTAAAATTGGTATTAATATTGATCCAACATGCCCAATATATAAGGCCAACAATGAATCCATATACCACATTTTTGGGGAATGCCCAATATCTCAGACTTTATGGCAAAACATAGGGTTGTCCATCAACAATTGGGGAATAACTAGTGAATGGCTGGAATTATTACTAAACTCATCTCCAACAATTTCAATGGGTTGCGTAACTTGGAAAGAAGTTATACCATTTGCTCTTTGGGGCATTTAGAACAACAGAAACCATAATAACATCAATAACCAAATCTCTCACATAAATGTCAAAAACATAATTGACCATGCAGCTAAATACTCTTTACTAACATCCAAGAAGATAATTTATAATAAGGTCATAAGGTTAAATGTTAAATGGGAGTGGCCACCAAAAGGATGGCTCAAGGTCAATATAGATGGAGCATTCAATAGCAACAACCTGGAAGGGGCATGAGTAGAGTAGTTCGCGATTCCAAGGGGAAGTGGATGTCTGGTTTTTTAAAGAAAATCCTAGCAACCTCACCGTTACAAATGGAGATACAAGTGCTTTTGCATGCATTACAATTAATTGTCAAGGAACAATTATTCCCAGTTGACGTGGAAATTGATGCCACAGAAGTCATTCGTGCTATTAGTGAAGATTACCTTACTAACAATGTTTTAATTTATAATTGCAGATTGTTGGTGGAGGAGGCATCCAGGCAGGGGACAATATCATTCAGGCATAGTTTCCGGGAAGGGAATATGGTGGCTCATGTTTTGGCAAAGGCAACGTTAATGGAGACTAGTTACAATAAGTTATTGTGACGACACGACCCGTCATCTCATGAGTTACTGCTCCATTTTCCCCCATTTCTACTTCTATATGCTTCGTTGTCCGTGTCTTATGTGTTCAAGTTGGTTTGGAGTAGTTTTGGTAGGAAATGAGACACTTAGTCTCTTTAAGGAAAGCTTAGTTTGGAAAAGTTAACCGGATGTTGGCTTATGAGTTAGAGGGATCGGATGTGGTTTTTGATGTTTTAGTTAGCTTCAGGGGATGATTTGTGACTTATGAGTGTGATCGGAGGTGGTTTTGGAAGTTCGGTGTAGAATTAGGCTTGAATTGGCGAAGTTAGTATTTTGGCAATTTCAGTTGATAGGTTAGATTTTTATCCGAGGGTCGGAATGGAATTCCCAGAGTTGCTGTAGCTTCGTTATGTGATTTTGGATGTGTGTGTAAACTTTCAGGTCATTCGGAGGTGATTTGGTTGGGTTTTTGATCAAATGCGTGTTTCAGAAGTTTTAGAAGAACTTAGGCTTGAATTCGATATAATTTGATGGTTTTGGTGTTGTTTGAGGTATTTTGATGAGTGGAACAAGTTTGAATGAGGTTTTAGGAGGTGTTGGTGCTTTTGGTTGAGGTCCCGGCGGCCTCGGGGTGTTTCGGATGGCTAACAGGAAGAGTTTGGACTTGTGCGATTTCAAATTTCTACTGTTTCTGGTGTGTTTGCACCTGCGGTTTGGGGACCGCATGTGCGGTGTCGCAGATGCGGGATTTAGGGTCGCAGAAGCGAAAAAGTGGAGGAGAGGTAGGAAGCACAGGTGTGGTATAGGAACCGCATCTACGGAGTCATAGATGCGACCATTGGACCGCAGATGCGGATGTTGGGATTTAAATGAAAATCCGCATATGCGGAGAAATGACCGCAGAAGCGGTTATTTGACCGCAGATGCGGTTTTGACTGGGCAAAAAGTATATATGGTTCTTCTTCGCGATTTTGAAGGGTTTATTCATTTTTCACTTCGGACTTAGAGTTTTTGGGCGATTTTGAAGAGAGATTTCAAGTGAACTTCAATAAGGTAAGGATTTTGGACCTAAAATACAATTCTATGGTGATATTTCATGAATTAGTACTGAAAATTTAGGGATTTATGGACTAAAAATGGAGGTTTAGGGCTTGAGATTAAGAGAGTTTAAATTGGGGATTTGAGGGGTCAATTGGACTTTGATTCTTGTATTTTTGATATGTATGAACTCGTGGCGAGATAAGGAACCCGTTGAGGTAAAAATTTCTGAGTTTCGAGAAGTGGGCCCGGGGCTCGGGTTTTGCCAATTTCGAGATTTTGATATATTTTTGATTGTTTTCGCTTGGGCCTTGTTCCCTTAGCATATTGTGACGTATTCGCTCTGGTTTTGGTCAGATTCGACGTGCGAGGAGGCCGATTTGAGAGGCAAAGGCATAGCGAGCTAGAGCTTTGGCCGATTTAAGGTGAGTAATGATTGTAAATGGTGTCCTGAGGGTTTGAAACCCCAGATTTGTGCAATGTAGTGTTATATTGGGTTGACGCACACACTGTATGATGAGCGTGAGGTCTATTACTACTGGGGATTGTGACCTGGTCCATACCGATTGATGATTTTACTGCGTTTTTGACTGAGGCTTGTTTATTATCATTATGATTTGGGCTAGTTGCCATGTTTGGGGCCTTGTGCCGACCTGTAGAACCCTTAGGGGGATTTTGACTGATTTTCCTCACTTTATTTGCTAAAAACCATATCCTCAGTAATGTTTCTAACTGTTTTAAACAATATGAAACCGGTTTTTGAAATGTTAATCCTAAATGGAAGAAATATGTCTGCTGAGATCCCTACCTTATATTATTGTGCCCGAGAGGCTGTGATTATAATGACCGAGAGGGGTTGAGAACCCAATGGTGAGGATGTTATATATGTTATGGATTGGGCTGCATGCCGCAGCAAATACTTATATGGATCGCGTTGTACACCGCAATAAATGTATATGTGGATCGGGTTGTGCGCCGCAGTAATATAGCGCTTGGGCTGTAGGAGCCCCTCCCGGAGTCTGCACACCCCTAGTGAGCGCAGTCGACTATTTATACGGATCGGGCTGCACGCCGTAGCGGTTATTTTAATTTCGGTTATTGTGAGAAATATATGGTTATTGTGTACGAGGAACAGATTTATACTTGTTAAATACCTGATAAGCTACTTGTTTTACCTGATCTAAAGAGATTTGCACTTGACTTATTCACTATTTTGCTGCTTTGAGTTGGTTTACTGGTTTGATATAGAACTGCTTAGTGCCTGTACGTGTTTTCTTACTGTCAGCTATTATTTATGATTATTACTCACTGGGTCAGAGTACTCACATTATTCCCTGCACCTTGTATGCAGATCCAGGTGTTCCCGAGGCATAGAGAGAGTGTTCCTGCTGTTCATCATTCACCGGAGTCATCGAGGTAGCTGCATGGCGTCCACAGACCCGATTTCTCCTTTTATCTTCTTTACTTTCAGTATTCTAGACTATCTCTGGTTTAAGCTGTTTTACAGATTTGTATTAGAGGCTCTTGACTTGTGACACCGGATCGGTGGGCTATGTAGTGATGTTATTATGATTTCCGCACATTTTATCTACTATTCCAGACTTCGATTTATCTTAAATTGGCATTTAAACCTTGTTAATTGGCAATGAACTCTATGAGAGAAGGGTTGTTATTGATAATTGGTCGGACTCGCTTAGCAATGTGTTGGGCGCCATCACGACCGAGGTTGGGGTCATGACAGATATGTACTTTTGTCTTACCACCTGAACTTGTTGTAGATGTACATGGCAAGGATCAGGATGGATATGTTTATGCTAGGAACTGTTCTAGTGAACAATGTGAACATCTGACTGCTTTGGGGAATGATATTGCCCTGCGAGGCATAATGGTAGGCTATGAAAGTATATGTACTAATGACAATATTAATGGGCTCTAGGCCTTCTTTGTTATATATAATATAAGTATGCTTTCCTCTTAAAAAAAAAGGTTCGTCACAAAAAGAAAAACAAATTAAATTAAAGTAGATAATATAATATTTCAAACCACAAGGTTGATAAATGTTATAATGATAAACCTACACAGAGATCTCTGAAATTATTCCTTATTTATGTTGCCGAATTTACAACACAAACTATACATGATTCATCGACGTAACCAATTACTAAGGAGGTGCACATCAGGGCAAAACTTATGAACAATTAATCAATTACAAAAGAAAGACTAATAAAATCCAAAACATTCCCAACACCTAAAAACTGAGTGATTCTTGGAGCACCGCATTTACATTACTTCAAAAGCTAGATATACGTATATTTTTTAATTCCTACTCTATTCTATATTGTATATTTGATTCGTCCAACAATAATAACAAATTCAGTGCAATCCTACACGTAAAGTATGGGGAGAATAATGTGTACGTACACCTTATTCCTATTTTATGAGAAAATGTACTAAAAGATAAACTTTTTATTTAGTTATCAAGATAAACTCTCTAATAGAATCCATTATCTTGCAGACCAAGAAAAATGCAATTATTTCAAAGGATGAAAAAGCTTATAGCAACACCAAAAAAAGTATTTTAAGCGTACTCATATGAATTAAGTTATCTTTTAGAGCTATATTTAGTCATTTGGTCGGTGACGGTGTAACCGTGTAAATGGATATGGTTGAAGAGCCACCAAACCCTAAACTAACACATCCAGATATGGTAGTTTAATTTTGCTTAGAAAGTTTTCTTTCATAAAAAAGCACTTTGTCTTGCCATGATAACTGCCATAAACTAAGGTGTTAGATGTACAACTTTATTAGGCCTTTCGAACTATTATTGATCCAATAACTACGTATTATATTTTTAAAGATAAAAATTTTACACATGAATTTAAGTTCCGTATTGAAGTTATGAGTTTAATTAAACTCGTCCCAATAATTCTACATTTGTCCTTGTGACTACATATATAAGGGGGAAAATAAATTTATAAGTTATATCTATGTACTGATAATATAATAAATTTTACTCTATCGAAACTTCTTTATATGTTATAATAAGTGATTCATTTTATTTTTAAGATTATATATCCCACCTTTTTTATAAAGAGTTATTTGTATATATTTCTTGATTGACTTGATCGTGGGAAAATTTCTTTCACGCAGTCATCAGATGTAGATAAGAGAGAAAGGTTATATTCTCTGGTAACTGTTAAAAATTTTGATTCATGTGATAACATCTAATTACAGAATTTAGGGGTGGCCGACATATCAGGATAGGGATTGGAACAACAACAACAACCCAGTATAATCCAACTTAATGGGGTCTGGGGAGGGTAGTGTGTACGCAGACCTTACGTTGTTTTCAAATAGACCCCCGGCATCCTTCCCTCCAAGAACTTCCCACCTTGCTCTTGGAGAGACTCGAAATTAACAGGATTTAGGGGTGGCCGGCATAACAGGATAGGGATTGGAAACACACGTAAAATAACATCAAAATTAAATAATTACAACAAAAAATTCAAACGGATTACATATGCTATCAGATACTCCAACAAATTAAAAAAGGATAAGGATTTCACCAAACTATAAAACGCATTACTTTAATTCTAACACTTATATATGTGCGTATATACACAAAGTATTGTATTACCATAAAAAAAATTAATACCTTATACATAAGGACCGAAAGTAAAGTACTACTCCTAGAAAACTTTAAATAAAAAAAATAGAGAACAAAAAGCAATTTGTGACCCTCTTAAACATTGTTTGGTGAAAGAATGATGAAAAAATAAATTATTAACTATTCAGGCAGTTTTGAACTGCCAGTGTTTGTCAGATCACTTTTAATCATTCTAATGAAAAGATTAAGAATTTGTAAGCCTTAAATTACTCAATTAGGAAATTTTCTTATATATTATCACGACTTTTTTTCTAAAATAAATAGAAAAACTAAAAATATATGGACCACGTATGTTAGTTAGATTTTATGAGAAAATAATTAGCTGCATGTCGTCACACCATTTTGTTCATGTTTGACTATTTTGCCCGTATATGAAACAAACATGTAACTTTACTTGACTTTCTCTTTATCAAGTCAAGCATATGACGCCAATTCAGCATAGAATTTTCTTCTTTCTTTTTTGTCATGTTTGTATATTATTTCCTACTCCCCAATTCACTTTTACTTGACACGTTTTGACTTTTCACACCTTTAAGAAATAATAAATGAAGTACATAATTTATCATAATACTCATATTAATTGATGTATTTTTTATTGGATTTGAGAAAATAATTAGAAATGCGTAATAAATATTATGGATATAACAGAATTTTTTTTGGTGTTCTTTTAATACGCGTAAAGTGACAAGTCAAGTAAAAGTGAACCGATGGAGTAATAGTTAATCAACTTTTTTCTCATTGGATTGACATGAAAGTAAGAAACTTTAGATACACTGATGCCACTTTACCAAATTACAAGAATTGTAGAGCACTTTCAACTTCGTTTAAGTTTATTCAAGATGATATTAATTAGTCTTAAATCAAACTAACGTGTTCATGATTTGATTTTAAAATGATGTAACGTTTAGCTAATTAAAAGAGTGTTAAATGGAGGTCGTTGAGGGCTAATTGCCAACATGCTGACACTTTTAAAAATTTATTGCTGTGTAGTATTTCAAGAAACAAATGAAAAGCAAATGAAATTATTATTAAATGATGTTAGTATTTCTTTTGGGGGGTCAAACCGACAAGAAAAATAGCAGATGACAAAGAAAACCATTTTGCCACATCACTCATCTATCCATTAGTATTATTTTAGTATGAGAATGTCAAACCTAATTTGAAACAAACGTCAATATAAACCTTTTTTCTCGTCAAAGTGGCTTCAACAGAAAAAGAAGATTTCAGCCAATAAACAAATAAGAAAAGGGCACCAACAACATGACTTTTAAAAAAAAAAAAATACTACTATTATTTTAAAGTAAAATTTTAAAATGTACCAATTTAAAAAAAAAAAATAAATAAATAAAAATCACAGTGGGTAGTTGAAGGCTGCCCACAGTTTTTCTTCTTCTTTTGTTTGATACTATTTGTGAATGTGGGCATTAAAAATGCCTTCCAGAATTCACAGAGTATTCAGAGTTGCCCCTGCTAGTCTTTAATTCCTTGTGATAGGAGTATAATAGTGCTCCAAAAAAAAAAACAAAGTGAAATGGCGATCGTTTAGAGTACCGATGCAAAACGTTTTTCTGGACCAACATTAGCATTTGACGCATCGCCGCATTCAACCGCAGTCAAAACTAAGTCAGCTAACAGTTGAGTCTGCAGATGTAATATTACATTGTTCAAGAATTAAATTGCAGCCTCAGTTTCTAAAGACGCTAAAACAAATACTACTATCATCTAAGCTTTGGAATCGTCTTCCATAAATTAATGTAAAATGAATTGGGATTTATTAGCTAGTCTTAAATTGAATAGAATCAACATTAACTATCATTAGCTATTTTCACCTTAAAATTGACTTTCATTTTTGAGCTAGAGATTACTTATTTATTTACTAATATGCACAAATCCAGAATATGTAGTTCTTTCTTTATTCAATGCTTCTTGCAATCTTGCGAGATTGAAGAATGCGTGTGTAAGATTCTTTTTGTCTCACGTGAGTTTGAAGAATGCTTGCGCTAATTTTATGAAAAACTTTAGCGGTGTGGTTTTGTTTTTCTCTCTTCTGCATACTTGAGAGCTGCAAAACCTCATAAGTATATCATTTGGTATCATAGTAAAGGTTCCAGGTTTTGAGTTTTGATTTGCTATAGTTCATCATGTTCCTAGAGAAGCAAGTAGCAAGTTTGGGATGTTCTTCAATCGATCTAAAAGTTAAAATTCAGAGATTAAGAATTACATCTCTTACACGAGACAACAAAGAAATCAAAGTGTAGCTAGATGGCTTGAAGGAACCAATGGAAAATATGACTAAATTAGTTGAACAGTTGGTGCTTCAAAATCTGCCACTAAATCGATCACAACGAGAGTTTGAGGTATATTGGAGAAACAAGATGTGTTTAACTCATAAATACATATTGGCATCATCAAAGTGATTGTTTACAAGCATAGAAATTGATGCAATTTCAAGAAGAACGTTGATCTTCATGATTATATTGGAGAAACAAGATGTGTTTAACTCATAAATACATATTGCCATCATCAAAGTGATTGTTTACAAGCATAGAAATTGATGCAATTTCAAGAAGAACGTTGATCTTCATGATTAATTCAAAGCTAGACATGGAGTTGGCTAAGTTTCATGAATTTCTAACACCAATAACTTCATATCATCAATTGAAGTTTGATAGTCAATATAGAAAGATTACATGAAAAATGGTTGGTAGAAAGTTAAAATTTAGAAAGTGGATTTTAGTTCGACCACATGCTAAATTTGCTTACAACGCGAAGAAGCTCTATGAAAAACTAGCAAAATGTAATTTAAAACCTGGTGAACATTGCAACCCCCCACCCCCACCCTTTTTTTTTCTTTTCTTTTTCCCCACCTAGGGTCTCCATCCTTGCTATAGCAAATCTTGCACCATCTATGAAGACTGTTAGACTCGAGGATAAATCTTTTTCAACCAGTAGAGAATGATTCAAGATCAAGAAGGTCAAGAATCTAAAAGATTCAAAAAGTCCAAGAATCCATTCAAGAATAAAATTTCTTTATTCATAACGATTAGGATTTCTTACTTACTTCTTGTTTCCTAGTAATTTGATTCTTGTTTTAGTAGGATTATATTTATAGCTCTGGTCAAACTAGAATTATTAATTAGTTGGTAGTCCATTCCTACTAGAATTTTTTTTCTTATTTTAGTTAGCATATATTTGTTGGACTTTAAGCAAGCATTGGGCTTTAAAGACTTTAAGCATTTTTTAAAAGTCTAAGAGTATGAATTGGAAATGGCGAGAAATAAAATGGAGAGAAATAAAAATTTGAATGAAGTGAGCTTTTGCTTGAACTTTGTCCCTCATTGGTGAGGGACAACTACATTTGTGTGTATATATATAGAATCACTTCTTAGAACTCTTAAAAGAAGTTGAACAGAATGAACACTCGTGACGTCGTCGTCGTCGTCGTCGCTCACTCGGCTCGGCTTCGGCTTTAGATTTGGATTTGTCAAATAATCGATAAGATTATTTTTTGGACAAAATTTATTTATCTAATTATTTAATAATTAATTAAAAGGCAGCCAGTTAATTAACGAAATTAACTGAAATTTGAAATCCAAATTAACGAAATTAACTAAAATCTTGAAATCCAAACGCTGAACGTTTTTTTCCTTCTGGACGGACGCTTTTCATGAACAGTCACATCTCTTCCGATAATTGCTTATAAATTCTGAGGCATGGCTGCATTTTCGAATCACAAAAACATAACAAAACTTCCTTCCTTCTGAATATCCTGCATTTTATTTCGTAGAATTCTCTCAAATTCGTCAGTGTGATTTTCTCCGTTCTTTGAGTTCGTTGGTATCCTGCAGTTTGTATTGCCACTGTTGCAGGAAGGTTTATTCCATTTCATCGTGGGAGGATTTAATCCATTACCTTGGCAACGTGTGAGGGGGTTAAAATTCCTTAAGGACGCACAAGCAAATTGTGAACTCGGAATATTTCTTATACTTTACTGTTTTTTTCAGTTTTTTATTCTAACAGTCTTTATGGTTTTGCATTTAACACAGTAACGACAACAAGATTTTCTTAGCCTTATTCTTATTCTAGTTTAATTAGGATTAATTTTTCTTAACCTTATCAATTTTACTCATTAAAGACCTATTTATAAAGGGCTCAATATGTTGTAAATAATCATCGGTGATTATTTTTTCTAAACTCTTATTTTAAAAACATGATTTACATTTTATTTCATTATTCTTCATTTATTCCAACGCTTCTTGCAATCTTGTGGAATTGGGGAACGAGTATGTAAGGTTCTTTTCATCTTACATTCTTCTCACGTGAGTTTGACGAATGCTTTCGCTAGTTAATTTTATGAAAAACTTTAGCGGGGTGCTTTTATTTTTCTCTTTTCTTTATGCTTGAGAGGTGAAAAATCTTGATAGTACATCACCCGAAGTACAAAAAAAATTACTTCAGGTAATTTCTTCTCATTTGCTTAAGTTTTGGAGAAGATTTATATTTGGCTCTTGTGTTGTTAGAAAGTAGCAGGTTAGCAAGTACGTTGTGGAATACATATTCAAAGTACATGCAAGTTGATCCGGACACGGTCATCATATCTAAATTCTCCTTTGGACTAGGCGAATGATCTAGATTTTTTTCTTAGTTAATATATAGATGAGATTGATTCTACCCTAGAGATAATTTTAATTACCTCCGCCAGAAGACTACCAACCTTCAACCACCATAACCCACCTTAACTACCATAATCCTGCTGTAAAGTTATTTAGGAGCTGAATTATATGTTTCTATATCATTTTTAACATTAGGAAGTAAATGTGGAGCACTATTAACATGATCTCATAAGGATTGGTGATGGATATCATTGGAGTTTTGAAAGAGCAGACTGTTTGCAAGCGGTGTCACATTTAAATAAATGAACACATAAATAAATCATCGTAATATTGTACAAATAAAAAGCAATTTAAAGCATTGATGCAACTGTCATTTTTCAAAAAAAGAAAGACACTAAGCTAGCGTTTGGACATAGATTTTGTTGAAACTTGAAAAAATAAATGTTGAAGATGAGATGAAAAATGACTTTTAAAAGTTAAAATTTTATTTGGACATGCAATTTACATGAAAAGATTTTGAAGTTCCGTGAGTAAAAAACTTCAAAAACTACTATATAGCTATTTTTGAGATTTGAAAATTTTGTTCAAAGTCTGCCGAAAATAATTAAAATCTATAAACAAACAGTTATTAAAAACAAAATAAAAAAAAACTCCCAAATTTTATGCCAAACGGATGCTAAAAGTGAAAAAAAATATTTCAGAAAAAAAGCTAAAAAAATATTGAAAACAAAATTTTTTTAAAAAAATCCCAAATTTTATGGCCAAACGGAAGCTAAAAGTGGAAAAATATTTTAGAAAAAGGCTAAAAACAAAAGCTACCTTTGTCACAAATAAGTAAGGATGAACTTGGCAAGATATATTTATTTTCAGGCTAAGGTAGTACATTGCAGAGGTGATCAGTCCAGTCATTCTTAAATTACTTTGCTAAAATGAGAAGAAAAAGAAGATAGCTGAATCATTAACCACAGATGATCGAAACTACGACCTTCGTGATATGAAGTTTCATCTCAACCCGCTTAGTATTCTTATTGAGACTATAAGTCACAGGGAATAAAATTTATTTATGGTTGGAATCAAATATGCAGTACTTACTGACAAAAGTATTTGGTTATTAAAGAAAAATCAATATACTTCTAATTTCGAATCAGGATTAACTAGGACAGAAATTGGTGTCAAGGTAATAGTTATGAATAGTCATCGACTTTCAGGAAAGAGTAGAAGAATGAGACCTATTATGGGACATACAATGCATTACAGACGTATGATCATTACACTACAGTACTAGAGAGGCGTCTTTGTCCAGGGGTGTCACCCACACTAGTTTATTCAAATTTGAATATTAAGATATCACTTTGACACGTCTACTTAGTTAACTTTTCTGACGAAGCGGTATCATATGACACCGCTTCTCTTAATGTGAATCTGCCCCTGGTGGTGCCGCCATCGAAGAGGTGCCATGCTCTTCAGAGTTTGGACTGTTCCTATAGGTCAAGGACAAATTTGAATATATATATATATATATATATATATACTGCGGCTAACATGTCTCGCACGTACCGCCACAAATCACCTGCATAATTTGCTGAAGGAACTGATTACTACCACCAATACGCCAATCCAATTATGGCTAACCAGTCCACCTTCTCCAATTTATCCATGATTTCCTTAGAAATAATAACTACATTCAACACATAACGCACTTCATCCGCACTCATCCCGAGTGACCTTGAATCACGAGACCATGCTGTCTCAATCCCACGAACTATTTTATACCTCCCAAATGCTACACTGTGAGTCAAAAGATCATAGAATATTCTGTGTCTCTTCTCATAAGCTGCTACAAAGCTTAATTCTTAACCGTACCTATAGGCTCGAAATCATTAGGCACCACACCCTACCCCTTTGAATCCACTAGGACCGTTGTTGAGAGCCACCCGCTCTGACTTGGCCCTGAATATAATCAACTCAATGAATCTTCTAGAACATGAATACCCTCTCAATGAAGCACCCGGCAGAATCACTTCCCTTTAAACCCGCCTCTATACAAGGCATAAATCCTGAATCCAAGCTCACTCTCTAGCTGAACAAGTCCATTCACCCCTTGTGGACATCAATTAAATATGCGGCAACATCCTTCCAATTCAAAGTTACGTTGTATCCTTCTTCATTTCAAGTAGCTCCTTTCCGTTATATCAAATCTCCTACCGCATAATAGCCCATACTTCAAATTAAATCCATAGACCCCAATCATCAATCACTAAAATTCCCAAGTCGTTCCAAACTCTCCTTAAGGTGTGTAAACATCCTAGCACAAAGCTCATATGCAAATCTGCCATTCTCCCACTCTCCCACTTTGGCGGAACTCACCCCTCTAATCGACCACTCGACCTTTGCTTCTTATACCTTGCCTTCTAGAATTTTTAACCACCGCCTGACACCCCCCACATGTCTTTCCTCATCCTTTGCTGCTCAGTTGTTGTCTTAATAAAATCTCTTCGTAGCACTTGAACCCACAAATCTCTACTAACTTTAAACCTTTTCGGAGATCGTCCTTCTCGAGTCGTCGATATTAGAAACACCGATTCAATCCCGAACTACCGCACCCCGCAATATCCAACAGTCATTTCTCCAATATTATTTCACAATATCCTACCCCAAGGGCGAATTGCAGAAGACCACAACACCAGCAAAATTAACACATACAATCGAGGACGACGACACTACATCATATATAAAAATTCCACCACGCTCAAAATTACCAAGTCTTGTTACTCCATCACCCCAAATCTGGACATTCATAGGCCCATTGCTTTTTCTCCACCAAAAGTGAAATATCATATCTTTGAATCATGTATTGAGTAGATTTCCTTTCAAGTCATTCACCGCCCTAACATATAGGCACGTCTCCTACCATCAAGTCAATACTATGCGATAACCAATTGCGAGCATCATAGCAACCTGTGCATAGCCTCCAAGCTCTTAGGAGAACAACTATCGAGCCAAAATAATAGAAAAATCCTTCCGCAAGGCGACAACAATAGCTCACCCAACTATACCGCGAGAAACATCATGCACCACATCTATAGTACCATTACAATTCTTCAATTCTCGATTTATAACAAGCGGTTTGCATCGCGTAAGATTGAGTAGGAAGGAAACAAGGGCATAAGCCTCAAGAAATCAAGTCGCATGATGAGGAAATCAAGAAGTGGAATTTTCCTAGCAGTTACATAGCCTCTCATAGATAAGTACGGACGTCTCCGTACCGATCATCAAGACTCTAATAAATCGGCTTGTGATCCATGACTCCTATGAACCTAGGACTCTGATACCAACTTATCACGACCCAGTTTGCCCTCCGTGAACTATCGTGATGGCACCTAGTCTCTACGACTAAGTAAGCCTAACAAATACACAAAATAAACTAAACTTGCGGAATAAATAATCAAAAGCTGAAATAACTGAAAGAAACAATATTTAAATATAGCTCGACATATACACACAACTTCTCAAAATCTGATACACTATCCCAAAACCCGAAAACTCACGGATCCACAAGCTGAGAAAATACTACATATCTCTAATCTTCGGAATGTCTAGCAAGAACAAAAAAGTACAGAAGGGATAAATACTAAATGCAGGAATAGAAAGAGACTCATGGGTTTGCGGACGGGGTAGATATACCTCGAAGTCCCGTAGAATCGCCTTGCCTCAAGAATGGTAAGCCTGAGAAGAGGTACCTGGATTTGCACATGAAAAACATGCGCAGAAAGGGCATAAGTACACCATAGCGGTACTCAGTAAGTGCCAAGCCTAACCTCGGTTGAGTAGTGATGAGGATGGTCAGGGCCCTACTGAGATTAAATAAATATTAAAGTGATAGGATAATATAAGCAGTGCAATTGAGAATATAAAGTAAGGGTTATACAGGATAACAAAAGTACAATAACGGAAACAGAGGTAAAGTCAAACCACAAGGAACTACCACTCATAGCAAGGATGATAACCGAGGATCTCTTGGTATCCCGAGGATCTCTTGGTATCCTCAAAGTATACTAGGGATATCTTGGTATCCCGAGGATCTCTTGGTATCCTCAATCTATGCTAGGAATCTCTTGGTATTCCGAGGATCTCTTGGTATCCTCAATATATGCTAGGGATCTCTTAGTATCCTCAATATATGATGGGGATCTCTTGTATCCCAAGGATCTCTCGGTATCCTCAATATACGTGCCAGGGTGTGATGACCCGACCGGTCGTCTTAATAATTCACACCTCGATCCTCTATTAACTACTTTCCCCAACTTTATTTTTGCTAATTTGAATTGCCGGGATGCTCGGTTTTGAGTTTCGGAGAGTTTTGAGACACTTAGTCCCTAAATGAGAGCTTAAGTGTTGGAAAGGTGCTCGTAGTTGGAATAGTGTGAAGATGGCCTCGGAATGGAAATTTGATGGTTTTGTTAGCTCTGTTAGGTGATTTCGGGGTTGGGAGCGTGTTCAGAATGTGTTTTGGAGGTCCGTAGCTGATTTAGGCTTGCAATGCTGAAGTTTGAATTTTTGAAGTTTCCGATCCGATAGTGAAATTTTGATTCGAGGGTTGGAATAGAATTCCGGGATTTGCAGTAGCTCTGTCATGTCATTTGGGATGTGTGTGTAAAATTTCAGGTCATTCAGACGAGGTTTGGTTAGGGTTTTGATCGAAAGCGTGTTTTGATAGAATTTGAAGTTCTTAGGCTTAAATCATTGGTTAATTCGAGTTTTTGATGTTGTTTTAGGTAGTTTAAGGGTTGATAAAAGTTTGAATAATGTTATGGGATATGTTCATAGGTTTGGTTGAGGTCCGGGGGCCTCGGGTGTGTTTCGGGTGCTCAACGGAGCATTTTGGAGTTGTGAAAAGTTGCAGAAAATCTTTCAGCAGTTGCAGGTCAAATTCCTTCTTCGTGTTCGCGTTCGTGAAGCTCTGACCTTTTCTTCTTCGCATTCGCGTCTTCCTCCACGCGTTCGCGTAGAGTAAAATTGGAGGAGGACCAATAATCTCTTCGCGTTCGCATCCAGTCCTTCCGCGTTCGCGAAGCTTGCCCATTTACTTCATCGCATTCGCGTTCCGTTTGTCGCGTTCGCGTATCTTCGATAGCCCAGGCCTTCGTGTTCGCATACTAATCCTTGCATTCGGGAAGGGCATTTTTGGCAGCCTTCATTTTCCTTCTTCGCGAACGCGTGATCCCCTCCGCGTTCGCGATGCATTAATACCTGGGCAGTATAAACATTTCAAAAATCCGAGGGTTAGCCATTTTTACCAAAACTCAAGCTTGGGAGCTCGGATTTGAGGGAGATTTTGAGGGTTTTTAGGGACAATGATTGGGTAACGATTCTATACTCTTTTATGCTTAAAACCCACTAATCTAACCATGAATTCCTTCTCAATTTCGGATTTTGGGATGAAACATTGGTAAAACTTCATAGACCAAATTATTGAGTTTTGGGTGGGTGTTTGACCTCTGATTTGAGAAATTTTTATGTGGTTAGACTCGTGAGAGTACAAGAGTTCAGAAAATGTAAAATTTATCCGGTTCTGAGACGTTGGCCTGAGGGTCGTTTTGGTTATTTTACCTAATTTCGTGTCTTAGCTTTGAATTAAAGTAAAATCAGTTGTTTGAGATGTTATTTACGATATCTAATTGAATTGAATAGATTTGGACCATTTGGAGTCGGATACTCATGGCAAACGTGTGGTTTCAAGTTAATTTTGGAGACGGTTCGAGGTAAGTGACTTGTCTAACCTTGTGTTGGGGACTTTCCTCTTAGGATATGATATTTTGTAATTGAACGCCTTGTATGTGAGATGAAGAGCGTGTACTTGAGCTAATTGTTGAAAATCCAATTTTACTTAAATATTTAGACTGAGTTTCTTTCTTATCTGCTTTATTTCATTTGCAATTATAGTCTGTGTTAGTTAGAAAAACATGTTTAGTTGGTCTAAATTGCCTATTTTCTCAAGTTGCTTTATTTGTACTACGTGAAGCATGTTAGGCTAGAACTACCGTTGCTTTGTATCTTTGAACTTTATTTCTAGATATCTTCTTGTTGTGACTACGTATTTATATTGGGACTACGAATGTGGGATTTCGGTAGTCCCCCCCCCCCCCATTTGTTTACTTTGGGACTACGGATTAGATTCCCGGTAGATCCCTCTACACCTTTACTTTGGGACCACGGGTTAGATTCTCGGTAGATCCCCCCTGCACTTTGATAACTGGACTATGGGACGGTATCCCGGGAGCTCCTTGGACAGTTGATGAAAGGGACTACATGACGGTATCCTGGGAGATCCTCATTGTTGGTATTGATATTGAGCTATTTTTACTTCATGTTATCTTATTCTGTGAGTGTTAATTGTTGCCTCGTATAACCTGTCTTACTTCATAGTTGTACTCATTATTTCTGTTTATCTCATGCTGTTGCAAGACTTATTATTATGTTTATTCTCAATAGGGCCCTGACCTTCCTCGTCACTACCCAACCGAGGTTAGGCTTGGCACTTACTGAGTACCGTTGTTGTGTACTCAAGCCCCTTCCGAGCATGTTTTTCATGTGCAGATCCAGGTAGCTCTACCTAGGTGCATCATCCTCTAGGCGGAGAGATCTACTAGAAACTTCGAGGTACATCTGTCGCGCCTGCAGACCAGGAGTCTCTATCTTATTCTAGCTTTAGCAGTTAGATTTTCCTTTCGTACTGTTTTTTTAGATATTCTGGAGTTAGAACAGTGTATTACCTTTCGTTAGCTTGTGTTCCCGTGAGTTTCCGGGTTTTGGGATGATATTGTAGATTTCCGCGTTATTGAGTTGCATATGTCGAGTGGCATTTATATACAATTTTCCTTCTAGCTGGTTCAGTTTTATTTATTTATTTCCGCAAGTTATGTTATTTCTGTATTGTTAGGCTTACCTAGTCGTAGGGACTAGGTGCCATCACGACATGTTCACAGAGGGGGAACTGGGGTCGTGACAAGTTGGTATCAAAGCTTTAGGTTCATAGGAGTCACGGAACACAGGCCGGTTTATTAGAGTCTCGCTGATCGGTATGGAGATGTCTGTACTTCTCTACGAGAGGCTATGTAACTGTTAGGAAAATTTTCACTTCATTTGGTTTCCTTGTCGTGCGATATTTTGACATCACAAGTTCTAAACTTCTGTCTTCTATTCTTTCATAGATGGTGAGGACACACGCTACTCGGGATGATCAGGCACACGCACCCCCTACTGCACCCGTTAGAGGCTGTGGCCGGGGTAGAGGTATAGGACGCGCACGTGGTGTAGCCAGAGCACTTGCGCGAGCTGCCGCTGAGGCACCACCAATAGATCGAGCCGGAGCCCAGGCACCTGGCACGCCTACTACTGCCACTACTACTCTAGCTCTTCAGGAGACTTTGGCTCAGTTCATGAGTATGTACACCACCTTGGCTCAGGCAGGGTTGATTCCCCTTGCTGCAACCACATCCCAGGCCGGGGGAGGATCACAGACTCCCACCGCCCGCACTCCTGAGAAGCGAGTGCATGTAGAGCAGTTTCTTGAGATTATTCCCACACTGCCTGCAGTGCCAGTTCAGTCCGAGGACGGGTCAGCTTCTTTAGAGGAAGAGCAGCGGAAACTTGAGAAGTTCAAGAAGTATGATCCCCCGGTATTCAGTGGATTAGCATCAGACGATGCCTTGGGATTTATAGAGGAGTGCCACCGTATTCTTCTCACTATGTGCAAGTCGAGTCATGTAGGGTTTCCTTCAATGCCTTCCAACTTCGGGGAGCCGCCTATGATTGGTGGCACACTTATGAGATAGACAGTCCAGCCGAGGCTGCCTTACTGACCTGGACCCAGTTCTCAGATATATTCATGAGAGAGTTTTTCCCTCAGAGTCTTAGGGACGCATGACGTGCAGAGTTTGAGCATTTGCGCTAGGGATCTATGACTGTTTCGGAGTATGCTATCCGCTATACCAGGTTGGCCAGACATGCACCAGCCTTGGTTGCTACAGTCTGTGAGAGAGTTCGCAGGTTCATTGAGGGTCTTATCCCACCCATCAGATCTAGCATGGCTCGAGAGTTGGAGATGGACATTCCTTATCAGCGGGTAGTGATCATTGCTAGGAGGATCGAGGGTATGCTCGCCGGGGAGCGAGAGGTGAGAGAGGCCAAGAGGTCTCGAGAGTCGGGCCACTACTCTGGTGCCCGTACCTCAGCAGCAGGTCGTCATGGCAGGGGTTATGTGGGTCTCCCCATCCATTCATCTCTTCCAGCAGCCAACAGTGCTCTAGCTCCGCCTATACCTCAGGAGCCTTACTATACACCTCCAATTTCTAGCGTGCCTCCTATGCGGGGTGCTTTCAGAGGTCAGTCCAGCAGACCTGGCCCTAGTCAGTCACAACCACCACATCCTCCTAGATCTTGTTTAGAGTGTGGTGATACACACCATATGGTTAGGGACTGCCACAGACTTGGTAGGGGTGCATCTTCACATACTGCTCAGCCATGGCGTGCTCCTCAGAGTTCTCAGGCCATGATCACAACTCCAGCTGCTACCCCATCTGCCCAGCAGGCTAGGGGCGGAGAGTTTGGGGAGTTTGGCATATTTACCAGCATCATAGAGGCCTATGGCGATGGATATTCAGGCCTTAGCTAGCTAGTTTGTGAGATTGGATCTTTCAGAGCCCAGTCGGGTTCTAGCTTGTGTTGTTTCCCGGTCTTCTTTATTTGATCGTATCAGGGAGCGGCAGTTTATAAGCCTCATTTACTTGTCCTCAAGGAAAATTTTTAGCATGGTGAAGTCAGAGATGTGACCATTGGAGATGACGGGGTATTGAGGATGCAGGGCCGGATTTGTGTGCCCAATGTTGATGAGCTTTGAGAGTTGATTTTACCAAAGGTCCATAGTTCGCGGTATTCCATCCATCCGAGTGTCGCGAAAATGTATCAGGACTTGAGGAAGCACTATTGGTGGAGGCGAATGAAGAAAGTTATAGTTGGGTATGTATCTAGATGCCTCAACTACCAGCAGGTGAAGTGTGAGCACCAGAGACCGGGCGGGTTGCTTCAGCAGATAGAGATTCCGGAATGTAAATGGGAGCGCATCATCATGGACTTTGTATCTGGACTCCCACGGACCTTGAAGAAGTTTGATGCCATTTGGGTTATTGTGGATCGGCTGACCAAATCCGCTCCTTTCATTCTTGTGTGTACCACTTATTCATCGGAGCGATTGACAGAGATTTATATTCAGGAGATCGTTCATCTGCATGGTATTCCATTTCTATTATTTCAGACAGAGGTACTCAGTTTACATCATGGTTCTGGAGAGCCATGCATCAGGAGTTAGGTACCCAGGTGGAGTTGAGCACAACATTTCACGCCCAGACGGACGGATAATTCGAGCGCACTATTTAGATTTTTGAGGATATTCTTCGTGCATGTGTGATTGAGTTTGGAGGGTCTTGGTATCAGTTCTTTCCATTGGCAGAGTTTGCTTACAATAACAGTTATCAGTCCAGCATTCGGATGACGCTGTATGAGGCTTTATATGGTAGGAGGTATATATCTCCGGTGGTTTAGTTTGAGCTGAGTGAGGCCAGGCTATTAGGCATAGGGTCGGTTCAAGACACATTGGAGAAGGTTAAGGTGATTCAGGATAGACTTCGTACAGCCCAGTCCAGACAGAAGAGCTACGTGGACAGAAAGGTTCGTGATGTTTCGTATATGGTTGAAGAGCGGTTTCTGCTTCGGGTTTCGCCTATGAAGGGTGTTATGAGATTTGGGAAGAAAGGGAAGTTGAGTCCGAGATTTATTGGCCCTTTTAAGGTATTGAGGCATGTTGGGGAGGTTTCTTACAGCTTGCCTTACCTCCCAGCTTGGCAGAAGTTCATCTGGTATTCATGTTTCGATGCTCCGAAGATATCACGGTGACCCGTCGCACGTGTTGGATTTCAGTTCAGTCCAGTTGGACAAGGATCTATCCTATGTTGAGGAGCCAGTGGCTATATTGGATAGGCAGATCAGAAAGTTGAAGTCAAAGAACATTGCTTCAGTAAAGGTTCAGTGGCGGGGTTAGCCGGCCAACGAGGCGACCTGGGAGACTGAGCAGGATATGCGCAGCAGTTACCCTTGTCTTTTCACTACTTCATGTATGTCTCAATGCTCGTTCGAGAATGAACGAATGTTTAAATATTGGAGGATATGATGACCCGACCGGCCTTCTTAAGAATTTACGCCCTGATCCCCTATTAACTGCTTTCTCCAAGTTTATTGCTGCTAATTTGAATTGCCGGGATGTTCGGTTTTGAGTTTCAGAGAGTTTTGAGATACTTAGTCCCTAAATGAGAGCTTACGTGTTGGAAAGTTGCCCGTAGTCGGAACAGTGTGAAGACGTCCTCGGGATGGAAATTCGATGGTTCCGTTAGGTGATTTCGGGTTTGGGAGCGTGTTCGGAATGTATTTTGGAGGTCCGTAGCTGATTTAGGCTTGAAATGCCGAAGTTTGAATTTTAAAAGTGTTTGGTCCGATAGTGAGATTTTGATATGAGGGTCGCAATGGAATTCCAGGAGTTGCAGTAGCTCTGTCATGTCATTTGGGATGTGTGTGTAAAATTTCAGGTCATTCGGACGAGGTTTGATTATGTTTTTTATCGAAAGCGTGTTTTGATAGAATTTGAAGTTCTTAGGCTTAAATCATTGGTTAATTAAAGTTCCCAACGTTTATTTAGGTGGTTTAAGGGTTGGTACAAGTTTGAATGATGTTATGGGATATGTCCGTAGGTTTGGTTGAGGTCCCGGGGGCCTCGGGTGTGTTTCGGGTGCTCAACGGAGCATTTTGGAGTTATGAAAAGTTGCAGAAAATCTTTCAGCAGTTGCAGGTAAAATTCCTTCTTCGCGTTCGCCTCGCTCCTCTCGTGTTCGGGAAGCTCTGACCTTTTCTTCTTCGCGTTCGCGTCCTCCTCCATGCATTCGCGTAGAGTAAAATTGGAGGAGGACCAATTATCTCTTCGCGTTCGCGTCCAGTCCTTTTGCATTCGCAAAGGTTACCTATTTACTCCATCGCGCTCGCATTCAATTTGTCGCGTTCGTGTAGCTTCGACAGCCCAGGACTTTGTGTTGGCGTACTATTCCTCGCGTTCGGGAAGGGCATTTTTGGCAGCCTTCAATTTCCTTCTATGCGAACGCGTGATCCCCTCCGTGTCACGATGCATTAATACCTGGGCAGTATAAACATTTTAAAAATCCGAGGGTTAGCCATTTTTACCAAAACTCAGGCTTGGGAGCTCGGATTTGAGGGAGATTTCGAGGGTTTTTCAGGGACAACGATTGGGTAACGATTCTATACTCTCTTATGCTTAAAACCCACTAGTCTAACCATAAATTCCTTATTAATTTTGGATTTTGGGATGAAAAATTAGTAAAACTTCATAGACCAAATTATTGAGTTTTGGGTGGGTGTTTGACCTTTGATTTGAGAGATTTTTATGTGGTTAGACTCGTGAGAGTACGAGGGTTCTGAAAATGTAAAATTTATCTGGTTTCGAAACGTTGGCCTGAGGGGAATTTTGGTTATTTTACCTAATTTCGCGTCTTAGCTTTGAATTAAATAGTAGAATCAGTTGCTTGAGATGTTATTTACGATATCTAATTGAATTGCATAGATTTGAGCCATTTGCAATCGGATACTCATGGCAAACGTGTGGTTTCGAGTTTATTTTGGAGCCGATTCGAGGTAAGTGGCTTGTCTAACCTTGTGTGGGGCACCTTCCATTTAGGATATGATATTTGGTAATTGAATGCCTTGTACGTGAGGTGACGAGCGCGTACTTGAGCTAATAGTTGAAAATCCGGTTTTACTTAAATATTTAGACTAAGTTTCTTTGTTATCTGCTTTATTTCATTTGCAATTATAGACTGTGTTAGTTAGAAAAGCATGTTTAGTTGGTCTAAATTGCCTATTTGCTCAAGTTGCGTTGTTTGTACTACGTGAAGCATGTTAGGCTAGAACTACCTGTTGCCTTGTATCTTTGAACTTTATTTCTGGATATTTTCTTGTTGTGACTGCATATTTACATTGGGACTACGGATGTGGGATTCCGGTAGCCCCCCCCCCCAATTTGTTTACTTTGAGACTACGGGTTAGATTACCGGTAGATCCCCTTGCACCTTTACTTTGGTACTACGGGTTAGATTCCCAGTAGATCCCCCCTGCACTTTGATAGCTGGACTACGGGACGGTATCCCGGGAGCTTCTTGGACAGTTGATGAAAGGGACTACAGGACGATATCCTGGGAGCTCCTCATTGTTGGTATTGATATTGAGCTATTTTTACTCCGTGTTATCTTAATCTCTGAGTGTTAATTGTTGCCTTGTATAACCTGTCTTACTTCATTGTTGTACTCATTATTTCTGTTTATCTCATGTTGTTGCAAGACTTATTATTATGTTTATTCTCAGTAGGGCCCTGAGCTTCATCGTCACTACCCAACCGAGGTTAGGTTTGGCACTTGCTGAGTACCGTTGTAGTGTACTCAAGCCCCTTCTGTGCATGTTTTTTATGTGCATATCCAAGTAGCTCTACCCAGGCGTATCATCCTTGAGGCGGAGAGATCTAGTAGAGACTTCGAGGTACATCTGATGCGTCCGTAGACCATGAGTCTCTATCTTATTCTAGCTTTAGCAGTTAGCTTTTCCTTTCGTACTGTTGTTTCAGATATTCTGGAGTTAGAGCAGTATATTACCTTCAGTTAGCTTGTGTTCCCGTGAGTTTTCGGGTTTTGAGATGATATCGTAGACTTCTGCATTATTGAATTGCATATGCCGAGTGGCATTTATATACAGTTTTCCTTCTAGTTGGTTCAGTTTTATTTATTTGTTTCCGCAAGTTATGTTGTTTCCGCATTGTTAGGCTTACCTAGTCGTAGGGACTAAGTGCCATCACGACATATTCAGGGAAGGCGAACTGAGGTCGTGACACATGGATCTCTTGGTATCCCGCACCTCAGGCCAAATCATAAATACTTACAGGGGATCTCCCGAGATGCCGTCCCGTAGTCCCAAATTAAAAACGCACAATAGCAACACAAGAATACTCAATCAATGCTAAATTTTGTACTAAGTAAACAGATAATTCTAGCCTAACATGCTTCACGTAATGCAATTAAGGCAATTAAGTCTACTAAACATGCTTTTCTAAACTAAAAACATGGCTAAATACGCAAGTAGAATAAAACAGGAGAAGGAACCCAATTGAAATACTTAAAGAAAAAAATCAGATTTTTCAACAATTAGCTCAAGTACGCGCTCGTCACCTCACGTACAAGGCATTTCAGTTATCAAATATATCATATCCTAAGGGGAAGGTCCCCCACACAAGGTTAGACAAGCCACTTACCTCGACAAGTGCAAGTCAACCCGAAACCACGCCTTTGCCACGAGTATTCGACTCCAAATGGCCCAAATCTATTCAATTCAATTTCATAATGTAAATAACACTTCAAATAACTGATTATATAATTAAATTCTAAGCTAAGACGCAAAATTAGATAAAATGACCAAAATGCCCCTCAGGTCCATGCCTCGGAATCTGGTAAAATTTATATTTTTGGAATCCTCATACTCTCACGAGTTCATACATACCAAGAACACTGAAATCAGAGCCCAAGTGACCCCTGAAATTCTTAATTCAAGTCTCTAAAAGCTCAAGCCCTAATTCTTCCATTTTAGGCCTAGCTTCCATGATTTACTAGGTAGATTTCACATTAGAAACGAGTTTTAAGATCAAGAATCTTACCTCCAAGTGATTCCCTTCGAATCCCTCTTCAATCTCCTCCAAAGAGCTCAAAAAGTGATTAAAATGGTAAATATAAACTTCAAAGTCGCGGAACCCCTTTTAAAACCATTCTGCCCAGCAGTTTTCCGCATCTGCAGTTTCGCTTCTACGGAACAAATGTCGCATCTGCGATTCCCCCACTTAAAGGCCAAAATCCGCATCTGTGGCCCTTTACCCGCAGGTGCGGTACCGCTTCTGCGGAAAATATAGCGCATATGTGGTTCCTGAAGAGATGACCGAAATTCCGCTTCTGCTGCCACTTAGCCGCTTCTGCGGTGCCGCATCTGCGGTCCCCCTACTGCAGATGCAAAAATACCAGAAGCAGCAAAAAAAATACAGCAGCTGCAATATATCTCAGAACTCCTTGTCAACCATCCGAAATCATCCCGAGGCCCCCGGGACCTCAACCAAAGACACCAACAAGTCTAATACCACTTACCAAACTTGTACTAATCCTTAAAACACCTAAAACAACATCGAAACCTCAAATTAACCATGGATTCAAGCCTAAGAACTCCAAATTTCTCAAATTACGCTTTCGATAAAAAAGTCTATCAAATCTCGTCTGAATGACCTGAAATTTTGCACACACTTCCCAAATGAC
This sequence comes from Nicotiana glauca, assembly GCA_026770625.1. NCBI lineage: Eukaryota > Viridiplantae > Streptophyta > Magnoliopsida > Solanales > Solanaceae > Nicotiana > Nicotiana glauca. The sequence continues at coordinate 34,143 of MU682962.1, read as the reverse complement.
ATAATGGAACTACTTCAACTCTCGAAATTCCATTCCGACCCTCGGATCAAAATCTCACTATCGAACCGGAAACTTCAAAATTCGACCTTTCGGCATTTCAAGCCTAAATTAGCTACGGACCTCCAAAACACAATCCGACCATGCCCCTAAACCTGAAATCACCTAACGGAGCTAACAGAACTGTCAGATTTCCATTCCGAGGTCGTCTTCATACTACTCCAATTACGGTTAACTTTCCAACACTTAAGCTCTCATTTAGGGACTAAGTGTCTCAAAACTCTTCGAAACTTAAAACCGAACATCTCGGCAAATAAAAATAGCAGAACTAGACTCGAGGGAAGCAGTTATAGGGGACCGAAGTGTAAATTCCAAAAACGACCGTCCGGGTTATTACAGAGATGTTGGCATATCAAGTAACTTTAGTGTTCTAGAAGAACATGCATGAAAATAAAGATAAATTCTGTTATAAACAGTTTATAGAAATATTGTAGATAATTTGTAGAAACATTGAAATTCTATATTTTCATATTATTTTTCCAAATGATATGTAGTTTTATTGTAGAATAAATGTAGAAAACAAGTCATTGTGAGTCTTATTTGACTCATTCATCACATTCAACCTATTGTATAAATTCACGCCTCTTTAAATATAATACAACCATACTTTCTTGAATTTAAAGGTATAGCGATATATATAACTTAAAAAACATCTTCTCCTCTGCACACGTTAGCTCCACGACAGACGAAGTGGAATAACAAGCTCCCATCTAAACTTTTAACACAAAAACACAAAGCTCAAATTTTATGTTATTGTAGTTATATTTAACTGGGAGGAAATAATATGTGAAAGTTGTAGAAAATTATAGATAAGTTGTATTCCTCTATAACGAGAGATGTTGGCATAGCAAGTAAATTTAGTGTTCTATACAAACATGCATAAAAATAAAGATAAATTCTGTTATGAACAGTTTGTAAAATTTTTGTAGATAATTTGTAGAAACATTGAAATTCTATATTTTCATATTAATTTTTCAAATGATATTTAGTTTTGTTGTAGATTAAATTAGGGGTGTACAAACCGAACCGAAAAATGCACCAAACCAAAAAGTCAAACCAAATCGATTAAAAAACCCGACTCGATTTGGTTTGATTTGGTTTGGTATTGAATAAAAAAATTTAAACCAACCCGACATATAAATATATAATTTTTATATATATTATTTAAGATTTTATATAAAATCTCTTTAAAAATATCTAGAAGTATTTGGGATTCTCTTGCGGGATATAAATTTTAATAAAATATAAAGTGCTCCATATTTATTGACCTTAAATAATGGGTTGTATGATCAGTTTCTTATCAAGAGTTACTAAAATACATCTATCTCTTTGTTCTTACATATTTATATCATATGTTAAGATGTATTAAATTCTTATATCTTTTTCGAATGTAAAGTGGTTATTAATATTTAGGTATCATATTGATTTTTATGTTTAATTACTAAATTCGGATAACCTGAAAGCGTATATCAACGAAAAATTATTATCAGACAACTAAAAAAATAATTATTATATGTTAACTAATGGAATTCTCGCATAAGAATATTTTAATTTATAATATGTTTGACAACTTGTTTTTTTACTAAATAGATGTTTACGTATCAAATATTTAATAAAGTAAGACTGAAATAAAATGTAAGTAACAAAAAATCCGAAAACCCGAAAACCCGACAAAACCGAACCAATCCAAACCGATATAGTTGGTTTGGTTTGGTTTTGATAAAAATCGAACCAACTCAGTCCATGTATACCCCTAGATTAAATGTAGAAAATAAGCCACTGTGAGTCTTATTTGACTCATTCCTCACATTTAACCTATTCTACAAAATTTACGCCTCTTTAAATACAATACGACCATACTTTCTTGAATTTAAAGGTATATTAATATATTTAACCTAAAAAACATCTTCTCCTCTGCACAAGTTAGCTCCAAAACAGACGAAGTGGAATAATAAGCCCCCATCAAAACTTTTAACACAAAAACATAAAGCTAAAAAATAAATAAACAACAATCTATAATTTTTCTATAATTTATTTACAATTTCTGCAATATAATGTATGTCATGTCTTCTTCTTCTTCTTCTTCTTCTTCTTCTTCGAGTTTCAATATGAAATTCAGCCAAAATCAAGTCTAATCTTCACCAAAATCCGTCCAAATTGAGATATAAACTCCAAACCATATTCCCAATTATTTACAACAACACCCAATCCAAACAAATAATAATTTTTTAAAACTCAAATTTAAATTAAAAGCTTCAAAGCTTTTTAATCTCTATCAATGGTGGAATTGCTGCTCTCTTTTCCTTTCCTCTTATATTACTGAAATTTGGGATTGCGAGATAGAGAGAGACGTAGAGAGAATTCTCAATTCTTTGCAACAACATCCAATCCAAACAAACAATGCCTTTTGAAAATCCAAATTAAAATTTAAAGCTTCAAAGCTTTTTAATCTCTATCAATGGTGGAATTGCTGCTCTCTTTTCCTTTCCTCTTATATTACTGAAATTTGGGATTGCGAGATAGAGAGAGACGTAGAGAGAATTCTCAATTCTTTGCAACAACATCCAATCCAAACAAACAATGCCTTTTGAAAATCCAAATTCAAATTTAAAGCTTCAAAGCTTTTTAATGGTTGTCAATGGTGGATGAGTTACAGATTTTTGCTGGTTTTAGAAGAGGAAATCGTGGGTGTTTGAAGAGAAAATCGTGGGGATTTAGAGAGAGAAACTTGGGGGAGTGAGAATATATGGTTGAGTAAAATTAGGGAACTAATTAATACCATTAAAATCCTAACATGGTACATAAATGATAATTAGATATATAGAAGATAATTATATTAAAAGTTAAGCATGGAGGGTAATATAGTTTACTATATGACATATGAATATAAAAATTCCTTAAATATTTGACATGATTAGTGTCTGCGCATGTGCTAATTCTAGTTTTTTTCTTACAAAAAAGACTCATGTATTGGACACTTGGCATCACTAGGTGCTAAACAATATTATTAGAGACTAATTTGTTAGTCAATAGGTGATATCTAACTCATTTTTGTAATGGTAATGATAGACTTGATCTCAACTATTCACGGAGGATAAATTTGATTTATTTCGCGTAGTTTAAAGACAAATTTGACCCGTTTTTCCTTAAAAAAGAAAAAAAAGAAAAAAAAGAAAAAAAGGCCACATGTCCTACTGTAGAGTTAGTGGTTGTCAATTCCAAGTAGAACCCATATAGAATTAAACAGGCATGCTCATGATTTGGCCATATATAGTGCTATAGTGTTTGATACAGTGCTTCTTGCGTACGGCATCAAAAGGCAGTATTGGTGCCCATGAAGCTTAGCTATTCAATTGAGGTCCTGGCCCTAGCTAGCTGTAGCGATAGTGGCGGATCCAAAATTTCAAAATCATGGGTGCGCGGAGATAAGAAGAGAAAAAACACATTTAATTATGGATACTTACTCAATATTTATTTAAATTTTTTGTTAATTGCCTATGTCAATTTACTGGATCTGTTCAAAGACAATGGGTGCTTGAGCACCCATAATGCTCTATGTAGATCCGCCACTGTGTAGCGATGGCTTAATCCTTTTATTACTTGAATCAATCTGGATATCTTCTGGTTCAACCAAATCATTCATCATCTTACAACATGATCAAACATAGTCAAACCGAAAAACAATATTGGAACACAAGTAACGGCTTCATATCACTGACGTAGCCATATGCATTAAACAGATCCTTCGTCGAAAAAGTATAATATGTACATAAAATTTTATATTGTATATGTAGGTCAAAAATTATTTTTATTTGTATATTAAATTTTGAATATCCTTCATGAAATTTCTGGTTTCGATACTGCTTCATATACATGTAGTATGAGCCAGGAGTAAGGAGTAGGGAGGTTAAATTGACTCCCATTCATCGAAAAGTTATAGCGTGCAATAAAAAGGGAAATTGGTTACATATACGCAGTTGAATTTACTTTACATAAGGAAAAATTCAAGTTTAATGATCAAAGGAGTTCTAAAATTGCTTTTTGTCCAACAAAAAATAATTAACCCCAACTACCGAGTTTCAGGATTTTTTCTTTTGTTCAACTTATATAAATTTGACTTAGAAGAAAGAAAAAAAAACTCAGATATTTAGATTAATTTTCACGCCTCTTACGTGCCTTGATCAATTACTCCATTAAATTAGTTGATGTCCTATGGAGTATATTTACTAACTTTACCATCCAAAATTTAGTCAATATGCCTTTAATTTTTTTTATTTAATAAAAGGTATTTCTTTAAATTCCCACAAATCGCTCCTCATGTCTTGGAAATTGAACTATTCGCTTTCAAGCTAAGTAAGTATAAATTTTTGACGGTGTAAAGTTAGGCTGAAGTTGCACGGTATAGAGAGAAATGGATTTAAGTTACATGTATTGATAGTGTGAAAATATTTATATTATTAGTAATATTTCATATATGTAATAGCCGCCTATTTATCATTTTCTAATATTATCAACTAAATTTTATTACAAAACATAAATTATAATTGCCTTATAACTAATCTGATTGTATAAACAATTTATACCCGGTTAATGCATGGAACTTTTACTCGAAAGAAAATTCTAGAGCAAATTAACAAAGTTTTACGCAGAGGATCAAGGGATGCCCTAGTCAAAAGCAGCATTGAATGCTTGTATCGTGCTCTTTTGTCACATAATAATAACAGATATCTTAAACAGGAGCCACCTGCTTAATACAGTATTTTAGTTGCAACTACGCATGCACACCAACTTCAAAAAGTTGAAATTTGAAAGCGATATGAATTATATATATGCTTGTGTGCTTCTGATTGGTAAGTGAAGAAAATCTAAATGACACGTGCCCTTACTATTCTCTAATTTTGTTTTTGTTTTATTTCTTTACTCCTTTTGTTAGTGTTATTTTAGTTATTAATGCCTGACACCACCAAATTAAGAATGTGGTACAATGGATATGACTGTTTTTTTCATACCAGAGGTCTTGATTTCGAGTTTTGTGTATGAAAAAATTTTTGTTGGGGAATGCTTCCTTTTAATTGAAGCCCTACATAGCACGGATTTTGATATAGTCGGGTTCTAATACGGGTACCAGATACCATGTGGGAACAAAAAAAACAGTATTAATGCCTGACATACTTTACAACAACAACAACATCAACTCAGTATAATCCCACTTAGTGGGGTCTGAGGAGGGTAGTGTGTACGCAGACCTTACCCCTACCCTAAGATAGAGAGGCTGTTTCCAAATAGACCCCCCGGCATCCTTCCCTCCAAGAACTTCCCACCTTGCTCTTGGAGAGACTCGAACTCACAACCTCTCGGTTGGAAGTAGGGGTTGCTTACCATCAGAGCAACCCCTCTTGTCTAAATGAAAGGGCCGACCCAGTTCAATACCCACTTCGTGGGTGTCTGGGGAAGGGAATACTCTAGGCAGCCTTCCCTCTGCTTTGCAGAGAGGCTGATTCGAACCCGCGACCTGACACTCCACGGCAAGCAAGCTTACCGCTGAGCCAAGCCGGCCCTTCAAATATAGGCTTTGGTTATCTGAATATTCCCTAGGAATAAAACACAGGGAGGTAGGGGAAAAGCAGATGGGCAAGAGATTGGATTCGGTAATTATAAAATGACTAAGTACATTTAATTTGCAAATTTAAGATATTTTCTCCATTTGGACCAAACATGACTGATATCTTACCTAAAGGTTTTCTTCCACCCTTTTCTGATAGAGTAACATTAATCATGTTGGTACATATATTTTATGGTTCCCATGAAATTATATAGTATTATTATTCATAGAAGACCTGGGGTTTAAAGTCCAATATTAACGGAAAACATTTAAGTGATATCTTCTGATGATTTGTCTAATAGGACTCTATGCTTTAGTATGTAGAGTTACTTGATAGTATGAAATAATAGTCAAAATGTGTACAAACAATAAAAATAAATAATTGCTCCTTTAAAGTTTAAACCAGTTTCTTTCTTCTGCTACAGTATAACCAAAAACGAATTCGGCCGGGTTCGATCGCAAGTTAAACGAATTCGGCCAGGCCCGACCGTAAGTTCCCTACATTCCACTAGCCTTGAGTTTTCACCATCAACAATATTGTAAAATGATTGACAAGTAACTCCATTCACTCCGGAAGCATTACCTAACAAATGCAAAAACACTTGTTGAAAGAGCGTTTGGACATAAAAATTACTCTCTCCGTTCCAATTTATGTGAACATGTTTGACTGGGCACGGAGTTTAAGGAAAAAATGAAGACTTTTGGAATTTGTGGTCCTAAACAAGTCCAAATGGGGCCCGGAGTATATGTGTGGCTATAAAAACTTCTCATTAAGGGTATAGTTGTAAGTTTAAGCTAAATTGTTACCAAATTTAGAAATGGTTCATTCTTTTTTAAACGGACCAAAAAGGAAATATGTTCACATAAACTGGAACTGAGGGAGTATAATTTAAAAAAAAAAATAGTTTTTGAAGTTAAGTTGAAAAATAATATTTGAAACTTAAAATTATCAAGATATCGTAAGGGCCATATATCTCAATAGCACCATTGTCCAAAGCTTCGAAGGAGACGGGACATATATTTCACTTTAAAAATATTACAATTTTGTGAGTAGTGAAAAAATCTTTTCTAAAGATTTTCAAAAGTGGTCAAAACTATATTTTGGTTTTTGAAAAACTTATTTTCGAAAAATTTCCAAATACTTAATTTCATGAACAAACACGTTTTTGAAAAAAAATCAGAAAAAAAAAAATCATAGACAAACATAGGTCCTAGATGTGGTCTGAAATTGACTATTCAACAACTTTTATTCATTAAAATTTTCAAAATAATTTGCACCGAAAATCTTACAAAAGACCTTTACATAGCGGGTGCTTTTTGGTATTGTAGGTATGTAAATTTTACTTAAATTAAATCCACAAAATAATTTGGACTATATTTTAAATTCAAGATATATTGGTCCAAATAAATATTATGGGCTAATATAATTGAATTAATCATATAAGTTAAATATATATGGATTAAATAAATAAGTCTTAATCCATTGGGCTAGCCCATTTAATTGGGCCAAGGTGATAAACCCTCTTCATTAAGCCCAAGATGACATATTCCTAGAGGCCCAATTTGGTGCCACGTGTCAAATGACGTGGCGTGCCAAGTCAAACGGAAGAGCCAATATGATCGTGCCACATGTCAAAATGACAAGTCACACTAAAAGGCCAATGAAATCGCGCCACCTGTGCAAGTGACATGTTCTGGCCAATCAAATGCGGCCATGTCACACTTCAGTTTGATTGGTTAGAAAGAGTTTGTTCTTATCACAACTCTTCCCTTCCACAACTATAAATAGGGGTCT
>MU682962.1:0-13408 GCA_026770625.1 Nicotiana glauca | reverse complement strand
GGGTAGGGGTAGGGGAGAGTGGGGGTAGGTGGTGCAGAAAAATAAAAAAACAGAAATTTAAAATTACAAAAACAAAAAAGAAAGCTAATTTTTTCTTTTGCAGGAGGGGGTGGGGGTGGGCTGGGGTGGAGGGATAGTAGGGTGTGTTGTAACAAAAAAAACTGAAAAATAAAGAAGAAGCATTTTTTGGAAAAAAGGAGTGGGTTGGTGAGGGTCGGGAATATTGAAAAAGAGTTTTGGAAAATATTTTCCCAACATTTTCCTCCAATTAGAAAAAATAAAATTTATAAGAAAAATATTTTTCAAAATATTTAAGTCAATCAAATATAAGAAAATTAGAAAATATTTTCTTCTACGAAACACACCTAACATGAATCAGTTTTTGAATTGAGAATTACACTTGTGTACGTTTTTATCTAACTCCTAGCTTTTGTATTAATTCCACAATTAGTAAGTACCCCATCATTCGTCATTGTATTTGACACGAACAACGACACACCCCTTTCATTGAATCTTCCAATTTCATTATCATCTAAACATTGTTTGTGCTTTTCAACTTAAAAGCAAACTGCTGTACGCTTGGAACAACAATACTACGTGGAACTATACACTAGGCCTAAGGTCGGCAACATAAATATTTAATACTCCTTGTAACTTCAATAATATGAAAGTGAACTACTATCTCAAATAAATATAGATTTGAGAAAACTTTTAGGAAAGTTATTAGATAACTAGAATTGATATAATTAGTAGGTTAGTAATTACACAGCTTAATAATTATATAGTACTGTAATTACGATGACTTGTTTGTTAGTCATAATGTAAATACAGTATAATTACAAGTGTACTATTTGGTTGTACGAATGTAATTACACAATTAGATTAAATTTTAAATATAAAGTTGAATGTTAAATATTAAAAATTAAGATTTAACAAATATTTGCCTTTATAAATAATATTAAATTTGACATTTAACAAATATTTGCCTACAGTCTATCTTTCAAATCAAGTACACTTAGAAATTCGCCTTGAAACACATTTGGAGCAAGTTCTAGACTATTCACACAAGTGCTTGGACTAGCAACAAGGTTTCATCGCACTTCTCATGCAACTAGATCGGTAAAAGAGGACCACAACAATCACGGTCAAGATAAAGATCACTACGGTACACTCAACCACCTAATGATTATCAAAGATAACTCAAGAACCTCAAAATAACTTTTACTAGAGGTATTTCTTTCAAAAACTTTGTCTTGAACCATAAGCACACAGTTAAGTTTGTTGGTGCCACATGAAGCATAAATAACTCTTTTTTATAGACTGACCTGATTAAGGCTTTTATTCATTACAATTTACTACTACTATTACCTAAATATGAAACAGACTCACTCCCTTACAAAAGTTGTCACATTATCCATCCTCGAGAAGAGTCACTTGGTTAACACAAAAAACCATCTTTGAAAAGAACCATAAAATTAAGAAAACTAAAGACTTATTATAAACGACAATAAGAAAAGTATAAAATAAGGCTGTATTCTGGGTCGGGCCCAGGCCTAAATTGGCAAAACGGGCCGGACCTAACGATACCGGGCTTTGACGGGCTGGTCTTTGGCGGTCTCGGGCCAAACGGTCCCTGGCTTAACGGTCCTGGTGGGTGGAACCGGCCTACTGTGGGCCTAAGCCCACATGGTCCCGGGCTAAATGGGCCAGGCCCACGGGCCTAAGTGTTTCGGGCTATTTTTTTTTTAATTTTTTTTATCTAAGATATTTTCTTGTAAATTTTATATATATATATATATATATATATATATATATATATATATATATATATATATATATATATATATATATATATATATATAATTTCTTGTAAATTATATTATATAATTATGACTTAAATCTTCTAATTCAAATTTAAACACAAAAATAATTGAGGAAATACTTTATAATTTTTATTATTATGCCATTAAAAAAAAAAGTAATATATTTCTTAGTCTTCCTCCCCCCAATGGAATGAGCACAACAAGGTGCTCATACCACCATTAAAAGGATAAAAAACTAATGAAGATGTGCCAGAATACAAGTTACATATTAGTCTACATATTATCACTAACAAATTTCATAAATCCTTCAAGGTTCGGAGGAATTTCCGTTGGTTATGGCGGAAAAGAAGCTTGTTTATCTCCGCTTTCGGGCAAAGCAGCATCCTCCGTAAGTTCCGCTAGCATTTCTTCATAAGCTTCGTCTATCTCCGGTTGTGATTCAGCAAGTCCAAAATTTCTATTTTTCAAATGGATCCAATCTCTAAAGAGTATTGATTTTTCCAAGCTCTCCCTTATAGACGCCCTATGATCACCGATTTGAAGTCTCGCTTGACTGAAAGCACTCTCTGATGCCATAGTTGAAGCTTGAATACATAAAATATCTCGAGCCATCCTTGAAAGAACCGTAAAGTATTTTTCTTTGTCCTTCCACCATTCCAAAATATCAAAGGTGCCGTCGGGATTCTCTTTTTCATGTCCCTGCGACAAATAAACTTGAAGCTCATTTAGTTGTGAAGTATCACCAATATTATCACCTTGAGAACCCTTGTACTCCGTCCAAGAACTAAGTGTTTTTAGGCCCGCAGTTCTTTTAGATGATTGCGAACTAGACGAAGTAGGAGTTGGAACATTTGGTCTAGCATTATCTAAGGCAAGTTGATAAGAATTATAAATTGTTTGAGCATTTATTTTAATTGAGACTTCTGTATCTGCAAGTATAGCAAATTCCTTATCTGAAAGATCTAAAACCTTATAAATATTTGTATACCAAAAGTGAGGACCTCCTAATTTCATGGTAGGATTTAACATGACAGCAACACCATAAATAAGGGGATAGGGAAAAAAATATTTTTAAACTTATCTTTCATAGAATCAATAGCAAGTTGATAAATTACCCCACCCTCTGAAAATTGAACAAACAAATCATAGAGTGCTGCAATATAAACTAAACAGTTTGAAATAGTAGGATAATATTGCCCAGACAATTCATTTGTAGCTTCATAAAATTATTCTAAAAAATCTACAAGAATTTTAACATTAGTCCAATCCTGATTTGTAAGGATTTCATCATCATCATCACCACAAACACGAGCATTAAACGTTACGTTTATTGAGTTTCTATATTCATATGCAACAACTAAACTTTGTACATGTAATTCCATCTAGTCGGACAAGTTTTAGGAACTTTTCTCTCTCTAAGGCCAAATTCATCATATTTTTTAAAATATTCTCTAAGTCTATTTCTACGATCTGAATAAAAAAGCCAATTTAGATCCATTTTAACCTTTTTAATTTCCACATTTAAAATTTTCATATCATCACCGACGATTAAATGGTAAACTTACCTGTGTGGCGTGAATTAATTATTCTATAATCAATAATGCGCTTTTGCATTTTCCATTCCTCATCAATCCAATAAGTGGTTACAGTAAGATAATCACAATCATTACCACTTCTACCAATATTAGTAGTAATAGCAATGCGACAATCTATATGAGTAAATAAATAGGGCAAATATTGTTCATATTCATGTTTATATTTATAAATATAGCTCTTTACATTTGCACGAGGCCATCCTTTATAAGCAGGATTATAAACTCTCTAATATAATGCACAAAGTGAGGGTTAGAAAGAAAAATTTAGGATAGCACATAACGATAACCATTTTTGCCAATTCTTCACGATCTTTATTTGGATCGTAATATAAAATGCCACAGGTAACAGTGTTCCAGTTGAACTAGATTTGACCCGGTACGAGGATTAACCTCAGAACTACATTTCTCCCCTCTTGTGCAGCTTTCATTTGAAGATATCTAGCTTTAACTCTAGGGTGTGTCTTTATGTGTCTAGTCAAACTACTCGTACCACTACGGTCTCCAATATATTTATGAGCCAACAAAGACCCACAAGTTTTACACTTAGCCTTATTTTGTTCTCTTAGTTGAGTAAAAAAGTTCCAAACAAGAGATGTTTCGGGCCGTTTAGAAGTTTGTCTATTAAAAGTAGGGGTTACTACGGGAGGGTCAGGCGGGGCATCATTTGGATTATTATCAGTTGGGTTAACAACATGACTAGTAGGTGTATCATCTAAATCCGGTTGCGTTTCATCTAAATCATCATTTTCCTCATCATTTTGATCCATAGTTTCATTAGGATAAAGAGCATTCATATATTCATCATTTAATTGTTGACCTGGTGCAACATAATGGCAAAATTGACTATCGGTAAATTAAAAATAAGGGTTATCACTATCAAGAATAATAAGTGGAGGAGGACAGGTAACAGGTCTAGGTCGGGGAGCCGGGGGAGGAGTAGTAGCTTGGCGACTACATTCACCAATTTTAGATTTTCCCTTACTACTAAATATTTTTTTCAAAGAAAAGGCCATATTATTTATAATTATACAAACTAAAACAAACAAAACTATAATATTAAAACATAAGAGTTGGAACGAGTTTACCGAATTGACGAACAACTTCTTGAAAATTGTATATCGTTAAAGACTTGAATACTTTAATTCATCAACTTCACAATTTTTCACAAATTTTAATAATAAAGTAAGCAATTATAGAAGAAAATTAGAGAGATATTGATGATTTTGTGAGTAAAAATCAAAGAATGAGGGGGTATTTATAGTTGAGAATAAGAAAAAGTGTAATTATAAAAAGTTTGGGGTTAAAACAAAGTTTGGGGGCCAAATGACTTATTTTTTAAAAAGCCAAACGGCTAAATTGGCAGGCCAACTGCCAGTTTTAAAAATTTCCAACTATTGGCCAATTTTAATTTTTTTTTCTAAAAAATAACCATTGGGCCCATTTGAACCGGGCCAGGCCCGCCAGCCGGTCCCAGGCTAAACGGTCCCTGGCTCGTGGTCTCAACCTGGAGGACCGGCCCACCGTGGGCTTTTAGGATCATTTATGACCGGACTGTTTGAACTGGCCCGTTTGGCCCATGGGCTCGCGGTCCCGGGCTGGGCCCGGCCCACAATACAACATTAGTATAAAATTTAAACTACCAAAACAAATAAAATTAAAGACACTACTAAATATAAACAAAATAGAATCATCCAACAATTACATCACAATGTCATCAAATATGTCAAATCATCAAATATAGAATTCTCCACTCCCCAAATAAAAAGAAATATTATCCCTAATGCTTAGAAAAATAAGTTCAAGGGCAGAGATGAGCAAAGAAACTCCCTAAGGGTCCTCTGTCATCACAGTGGCACCAACATCATCAATCCCAGCTGGCTCAGCTAACTGGATCATGTCATCATCTTGTGTGGGAGCTGTCTGAGTGCTAAACCTAACACGCACTTCCTCAACGGTGTTGGATGCAAGGCAAGGCTCCTCAGTCAGAGCAGCAGGATCCTCATGAAAAGGCTGACCTGGGTGAGACTGTGTGGGTCCAGTAGCATATCAAATGTCAAGTGACCGGTCTCCTCTATCCTAGTTACCTCATCTCGAAGTGAATCAACCTATTTCCCGATGCTTGTGTCTTTTTCATCTTCTTCATCTACTTGGTCAATCGCTCAATCACTGCACCATATTGTACCAGTGTATCCATGATCACCTTCTGGTTATCCAATACCTTGGAGAGCTTCTTATCAATGTCAGAAGTGTCCAACTACGGTTGTGAAGATGTCTGCCTCGCAACTGTACTGGAGATCTCTTACAATATTAAATTAGTTGTGTGCATCCAGTTGTTGAGGCTCACTAGTGTATATGAGACCCTCAACTTAGACAATGGGCCTGTAGGCAAATGCACTAGCCTCAGAGTTGGTGTAGGCACTAGACCGGAGGCTAAGGATGATGGCTTAGGAATGGCAGCTTTAGCTCTGGTGGAAGGTTTAACTAAAGTAGACGAAATGTCAGAGGGACCAGGGTCTATGACTACCGGCTCATCAGATTGGCCAGCCATAGTAGGAGGCTAAATGCTCTTCTTTGGGTTCCTCGGTCTTGAAACTTATACCATTTAAAAGGACCAGTTGGCTTGACATGCGTGTCAAATGGCACGGGCTCCACTTTGGTACCAGTCAGGTACTCAGTAATGGCGTCAGTAATGTTACCCTGCTATGCAACAAGGGAGATAATGGCAGACATCAGATCATCCATATTGATTTGGTATCCCGCCATGATAAAAGCTACCAACTCTACTTATGCCAATGGCAAGTTGTTCTCATTCAGGCATGGGTCAAGTCTGTTGTACAAAAAGGTATGCTACCCTTTTGCCTCAAAACTCATAGTATTTCGGAGGATTGACACCCCGAAACCTATCCAATGGGGAGTAGGTCCGGGAGAAAAAATCTCAGCAAGCCACGCTCTAACCTCCTCCTTTAGCCAACTTTGCAAACATTCATTTGGCTCTACATCTTCAAATCTAAGGTAAGCATTCAAAGTGTGATAATCAAATTTGACTTTAAGGTTGCGCATTTAGGTGATCTTTGTCCCTTTAAGACTATGCGTCGTGTTGGCGTAGAATTCCCGGATAAGGTGTTCCTTCATATCCAACAACTTCTCTGTAACATGTATCCACCCCTTTCTCTTTGTAAAGTACTTCAAGACAACTGGATTGTATTTATCTCGGTCTTTGAGGAGGAATTGCCTTTCATGATTAAGTGATCTTTACTTCCACCATATCCGAAAAATGTATAGGACTATAGGCTCAAAATCTTGTCTTCCTGAACCACCTTCTTCTTAGTTCTTTCCATGCCGTCTTTTGTATCTTCCTGGACATCATTAGAATCAGAGCCATGAGGAGCTACATTGGATTCATGATCGGTGCTAGCTGAGCCTTGGGAGGTACTGTGAGAGCTAGAGGACACAACTTGGGGCTCAGACTGCCCCGTGGTCTAGACCCCTCCTCATTATGCTCTTTAGGCAGAGACACAGAATTCCCCTCAGAAGCTTCCCTGGACGGGACATAAGAACTTGATTCCGAGAGGCTTCTACCTTTCCCCCAGCTTGTTGTTTCCTTCTTTGTTATGGCCCTCTGTGCACTCGGGTGCATGGTACCCGTGTCTCTACCTTTCCCTGATTCTTTTCTTCCTTTAGAATACTCTCATCGTCCTCTTGATTGCACCATTATCTATGGATGCACAAAGAGAGTTATTAGTTGATATACAAGTTACAAAGCAATTATGAGTCATGTAAGAATTGGAGGACAGCATATCGTGCAACATGCATCAGACAAATGGTCAAATGCGGACCGTATAATTTTATGTACGGTCTATAAAGTGGAAGTGTGGTCCACACAAATCCAAGTGTGGTCCGCACAAATCCAAGTGCGGCTGCACTACTGTGCTATGCCCTCAGAGTGAAGTCTCTGATGGACATTGCAAACTCCATCTGTGACCGCAGAAATTTAACTATGTTCTGCACAATTGCATTTGTAGTCCACACTTGAGTCAAAGTACTCAAGACCTCAGAGAAGAAGTTCTCTGATTGTCAGTGCAAACCTCCCTTTGCGGTCGCAAAATTTAAACCTCGCTCTTCATATTAATGTGTGGCCTCACAATTAACTAGCATTCAAGTTTATAAATTCAAAATTTTGTGGGTCCTACAATTTCTAGTGTGGTCCGCACAGTTAAAATCAATGACGGGCAACAGGTTTTTTGTTACACATCATATTTTTGTACGTGAAAGTACGCTTCAAGTAAATTGATATAAGAGCGAAAATGAGATGTTATGTGTTACATCTCACTTTTTCGTACGTTAAAAGTTTCGTCTTCAGTTAATCGATATAGACTCGGGGATGGGATTATCTTGAGGTTAACGTAGTTATGCTATTTATAACAAGTGATAAGTAGGTGCCATGAAGGATAAATGGTACACGAATTGAAGAAAATAAGTAAATTCGTGAAGGTGGAAGGGGAAGCAAGTCAAGAAAAATAAATTTTCGTCCAAGTTTGGCATGTTGGGATAAAATACGAGCCGAGTAATAATACACGATATTTATGGACTAGTATCATACAAGGTAACATATGACCATGATACAATGATGTATAAAGTGTGAGCACGTGATTTTTACCCTAAGCAAATTATTCCAGAAATGTCAAATAAAATAATTTTGACAATTTTAAGAATTTTGTTGCATTCTTTGTGTTAATTGGTCACATAATAACTCATATTAAAAATACAAAAATATGCATATGCATTAGGATTTTTAATTTTTACATTTTTTAGTATTAATGCATTTTGGAAAAAAATAAATGGAAGAAAAATCAAAAATAGGATCTTGGTTTTAATTGAAAATTAATACAAAATAGTTATTAAATAATTTTTAGAGTTTGATTAGTATGATTATTAGTTTAATTTCAATTGTATAAAATTTAAGAAAATACAAAATATATAAAAAAAAAAGAAGAAGAATACAATACATAGATATAACACCAAATATTAAGTAAATTTGGGCCAAAACATCCAAAACCCAAACCAAATTAAAGGAAAAACCCAACAGCCCCAAGCCCACGATCCAGCTCAACCCACCCCAATACCCGGTCTGTATATTTTTAAAGACCAAACGACGTTGTTTAGTTATAGAAGATCTGGACCGTTGAATGCTTGATCTGACGGTCAGATTATACAAGTCAGCTCACTCTTTAAACGACGACGTTTGAGCCATTAGATCTTGACCATTCATTTGTTTGATCTAACGGGCAAGATTGGACCGTCATTAAATCAAAACGACGTCGTTCCATCAATATAATATCAAACCATATAAAAAAATTTTAAACGACGACGTGAAAGGTATATGTTTCCAATCTCAACCGTTCGTATGCATCAATCCAACGGTCCGTAAACCCTCGTTAATAGACATATAATTGTCTGAAGCTGAAGACAAAGTTAGAGACAAAAAATTGTATCTTCATCATCTTCCTCGTTAACCCTAGCCTCTCGCCGGAATCCATCGCCGGCGGGAGTTGACACCCACACCAATAGCCCTCAGATTTACACCATCGACTCACCTCGTTCCCCTCTTTTCATTCCTTCCATTAGATTCCCTCGAAACTCGCCAGAATCTGTCGAATCTTCGACCAAAGATTCTCCGGCGACGACACAGTTTATGCCAAATGAGCCCAGTTTTACACCATAGAACCGCCTTGGCCCCCTCTACACCAATCTCATAGTCCCTTGGTTCGAATGTGGCTGGAACTACTCGAATATTAATTTCAAGATTTTTCCGGCCATGAGTCTACTCTAATCTTTATGATTTCTTGACCGTAATATCCTGAACCACGTGTTTTCTTATGAAAACACATGGTTCGGGATGTTACGTGTCAAGAATCTCGAAAGATTTTCTCAAATCAGTGGGTTGGAGTTTCTTCATTACAGCAGTAAGTTCTTTCTTTAGTTTTATGGCCTTAATTAGTGTAATTAATAATTTCTTTTTCTTCTTCTCTTCTGATTTGGTCAACCGTGGATTTCGTGTTGGTAATTCTGATAAGTAGTTTAGTTTTATAATTCGGTTTGGGTCCTCTTTAAATTTCTAGTTTAATTGTGTGCTGAATATTGTTGATGTTGGCTGATTGAATTACTGGTTTTTGTGGATTAGTTAGGTCTAGTTTTAATTGTTCTTCATTGCAATACTCATCGACAGGTTAATCAGTTTTAGGTAATTAGGTTAGAATCAGTTAGTTTAGTAATTGCAGAAGGATAAGGGCAATTCAGGGATTCTAAACATTGGGGAATCTTTTCTGTTAGAGAAGAATACTCTAGAATAAGGGAAGCAAAAACGTGAACCAGTCTCAGACTCCTTTTGGGGTTAGAAGGGGAAAAAAACAGAAGGTTCTGAGGGGGTAAAAGGGGAAATGGTTAGCTAGGATAAAGGGGCCCTAGATATGCCTATTTAAGGACCCCTTCTCCTCATTTTAAGGGCAGAGGATATACTCTGAAAATCAGAGAAAATATAGAGGAACCTGGAAAATACTGTTCTATTCAATTTCTTAGGATAATTTCAAGTTTAATGGGTGATGTGCATTTCTTAGCTCAATTTCTGGGAATCAAAGTTCAGAAGTGTCTCTAGTTGGTTTTCAAGTGAATTTTGGGTTCAATCGAGACATTTTTTGGATCAGTTTGGGTTTTGTGTCATTGTGAGTCATTTCTGGGTTCATTTGAAGGTCATTTGAGTTAGTTTGAATTTGTTTTGGTTTGATTCATTGCTCCTGCTTGGTTTTCAAGTATTTTGGATTTCTGAACTTATTCCTGGTTTGCTGCTGGGTTATTGTTGCTACTGCTGATCTCCTTTGTTATTTTCGAATTTCCAGGTATTCATTTGATCTCCTGTAATTGTGAAGATTCAGTGCATGACTGCTGAAGTTTATAAAATTCATGAAATAGCATCAATGTAGATTTATGATGTTACTTAGCTTTTTCTATTCAAATTGATATTAGTTTGATTGAATCTATTGTGATTTCTAAGACCCATGGACTGTATTAAACTAGACTGTAATTTCATTATAATTTTGTATTGCATTCATTTGATTAGCTCATATGAGACAGAATCATTTTTTTAACCTGTGAATATGTCATCGAATAGATTGTTAAGCTGTAGAAGTTACGGGCTGTTATTGACCTTTCATAATTAATTGATCTTAGGTATTTTGAGCTGATTTGGTAATGTTATGCATAACTGAAGCTAAGGTTTTGAATTGTGTTTTTGTAAAATCAGTGGTACATTTAATGTATCAATCAGATGACAAATTTCATGTTAACTCATTTTCAGCATTTTTATTACAGTTTTCTTTAAGCCCAAAGGATATTCAAATTACTGCTACCTTTCCGTGCCTATAAGAATGGGCATTAATGGTTGGATTCATAGAATTGTATAATTGACTTGCTAAATATTATACTCTCATAATATAAATATTTCAGTAGGCCCTAATCTGTATTGGTGTTGACGGTGGGCTCTCAATAAGCCCATTTCTAATTATTTCTTCATACTGTGGCCAAGTTGTGGGCCAATTGCTCAGAGGTCCAAGGAAAGGTGAGGTAAAACAAAAACATTTCAAAATTATATAGGAATGTGGGTGATTAATTTGTAAATATAAAATTGGGTTGCGAATTAGGTAGCGGGTTCAAGATAAAAGGGTGCCCCCCTTTTTGTTTGAATTCGGACTTGAATTCGTGGCCCGAATTTGTATTTAAAAAAATTAATTAACCTTTAGGGACAAATAATTCATAGAAAACTATAGTTAGCTCTTAGTTGGCCTTTAATAATAAAATGAGACGAGCCTCTCTAAAACAAATGCATATTGAGGGGCCCTCATTAATTACTTAATTAAAATACTTAGAGATTCGGGACGGGTCATTTAGCAAATCTCATGGCTTCCCAAAAGATATAACACGCTAGTTGCTTTAGGTGCGATTTTTAAATAATCTTACCCTCCTAATACGGGTGTGCATGTCATGCAACCCAAATCCAAATCCGAAAACGTCGAATAAGAATATGTCGAGGATCCGGGTGCATTTCATGTAACGTGATCCAAAAATATGTCCTTGAACGACGTTCACTTTCTTAAAATAAAATAATTTGACAAAAGCGGTAATTAATTCTAAAAAATGCAAATAGGATAATATGTATTAAAATCAAATAATTTAGCCAAATATAGCGGTTGAGCGACCGTGCTAGAAGCACGGAACTCGGGAGTACCTAACACCTTCTCCCGGGTTAACAGAATTCCTTACCCGGATTTCTGGTTCGCGATTGTAATACAGAGTCAAACCCTTCCTCGACTCGGGATTCAAAACGGTGACTTGGGACACCATAAATCTCCCAAGTGGTGACTCTGATTTTCTTTAATAAAAATAGATCCCGTTTCGATTGTCCTTAAAATGGAAAAAACTCCTTTATTACTATATCTCTTCCCGGGGTGTAGTAAAAGCCGATAAAGCCTTCTTCGATAAAAAGGAGGTGTGACAGCTCTGGCGACTCTGCTGTGGATCCAGCATGAATCTCTGGTTTAGGGTTCAAGAATTCGAGCTCAGTTAAAATTGTTGTATTTTGCTTTATTTGGTTTTTGATATATGTTCCATGCCTTATGTGCTAAATGTTTTTACCGCTTTAATAATTGTTGAACTGTATATAAATTGTTGCGAATCCCTCCCTTTTGCTGAGTCTTGTACATCATGGAGAAGGGTGCACTTCGTGTAGCTTCTCTTCTGTTAGAGTCTTTTTCTCGAATTTAGAACGAGGTTTGGATAAGTTGCAAAGCCGGGCGAGCTTCTGTATCCCCGGTACGCTGCCTCCCCCTCGGCCCGAGTTGTCCGCTCGGGTAAGCCAGGTCTAGATCAATAAACCTAGGGTTTAAACCTAGATGAACGATAAACTCATGCTGGATCCCCAATAGGACGCTTATTTGCATCACGTGCATTTTGACTTAGGGGACTCAACACAGGGGTTGGGTCCGTCTAGGACAGGTAACCCGAATTAAAATGACCATCCTGACACATATTATGTGCTACCTACATTTATTTGCTCGGCTTCGCATGCTGACCGGCTTGTATATAATGAGTGAAAATTTGGAAAAAATAGCAAGTGTTATAACTAAGTGAGGATAATCATTTGCTTGAAAAAACCAATGCCTAAATAGTACCGAAATGCTGCCGGATTTTGGAAAATAAAAAAATAATAAAAGAAAAAAAAAGAGTCTTTATTTTAATTTGGAAAAAATAGGTTGTTTTATTTGAAAATGAAAAAAAAAGGGGCGTTATTTTCAAAAATAGAAAAGCAAAATAGTTTTCTTGCCATAAAAATAAAAAAATGAAAAAAGGGGTCTTGTTTTTGCTTATGAAATAAAAATGAAAAAAAATCTAGTTTTAAAAGTAGTTCGTTAATTTGCCC
Source organism: Nicotiana glauca (assembly GCA_026770625.1). NCBI lineage: Eukaryota > Viridiplantae > Streptophyta > Magnoliopsida > Solanales > Solanaceae > Nicotiana > Nicotiana glauca. The sequence continues at coordinate 521 of MU682962.1, read as the reverse complement.
GAATTACGCAGGTTTGATTCTCACCACGTGTGGGATACGTAGGCAACCATTAACGGGTCCAACCACCCTTTTTGCAAAAATAGCCAAAAATATTAAAATTTTGATTTTTTGTTATAAATAAGTCGAATGTTATATTTCTGTTTAAAAACAAGTCGAATGTCCCTCAAAAGGATGCCGGAAGGTTATTTTTGCAAGAATAGCCATTTTGAGTCATTTTAAATAAATTGCGGGCACAACCTTAAATATTCCCTTGTGAAAATATTGAAAGGCCGTATCCGCAAAAGTCAAGTTTAAAGTCAATCTTGATCTTTACAAAAATAACCACTTGACTAAAAAGGCATCACATGGCCGGTTTTGTTAAAATGGCTATAATAGGCATTAAAACTTTCTTAGTCTTGTGATTGGCCTGTGGCGATGCTGAATGATGCCCCATGGGCCCCAAAGGGGAGAAATTTCTGATGTTTATTTTTTCAAACAAAATTTTGCAAAAAATAGCCACTTTGTCAAAATAAGCCATTACA
>MU682961.1:1469-13570 GCA_026770625.1 Nicotiana glauca | reverse complement strand
TCGTGTCGCTCGACCCTCGGCAGTGCACAATTTACATTCTGTTGGAGCGGGCCGTCGACCTCGGCATGATTTGCGCATGATTATCTATTACTTGGAAATTTGTAAATGTGGAATTGGCCCTACGTGGCTTTATATGAACTGAATAATAAAGAATAAACCTTAAAAGCCCTTGATTTAATATTGGAGGTTTTTACTTGTTTTCTGGCTTCATAACTTGAACTTTTTTATAAATCCATGATTTCCCTCGTACTTATAGAATATTGCTAATTGACCTCTAGTGAGTGTCGGAATTGGCCATCTCGTCTCTACCCCTTCGGGATTAGGCGGGATACTCACTGAGTACACGTTGATTACGTACTCATACTACACTTCTGTACATTTTTGTTGCACAGGTACTTGATGCATTAGCGGCCTACTGGGCGCAGAAACACGGTTGATTCGGAGACTAGGTGAGCTGCAGTATGCAAGGCGGCCCGTAGCTCTTTAAAGTCTTTTCTAGTAACTGTATTTCTTTTCTGTCCATTGTATTCCGGACGGATGTTGTGCTATATTTTTTTTATGTCTTTATCAGTAGTTGCTCATGCACTTGTGACACCGGGTTTCTGGGATGGTTTCAGTAAATCTTTGTACCAGTTGGTATTATTTAAGTTTGAATTCAAGAAAAATGGTCTTATAATATATGAAACAGAAGAAAAACCTTAGATTTTCAAAGGTATTAAAAGAGGGAATTAATTGGTAATCAAATCGGCTGGCCTGACAGCGATGTCCGTCGCCACCACGACCCTTAGTGGATTTTGGGTCATGACACGGACCCACTTCTCGAAAAATTAAAAAATTCACATTACCGGATTCCTCGTCTCGCCACGAGTCCGCACATATCAAATTCACAAGGATCGGAGTCCATTTGACCCCTCAAATAACAAATTCTCATTCAAAAATCCAAGCCCTAGTTCTTCACTTTTTAACTAAGTTTCCATGAATTTAAATGTTGAAATCATGATTAGATGATGTTTCTAGGCCATGGGACTTACCTCCAATTGATTCCCATCCAAAACCCTCTTCAATGGCTCCCAAAAAGCTCCCAAGATGCTTAACAATGGAGGAAAATAACCCCCAAGTCGCGGATGAAATGTCATTTTAAAACCCTTCTGTCCACAGCAACTTTCGCTTTTGCGATCCCGCTACCGCTTATGCGGGACCGCTTCTGCGGCCATAACTCCGCTTATGCGGTTTTTCATTAAAACCTCATTAGCCGCTTCTGCGATAATCATTTTCGCTTCTGCGGATTCCTCATCTCCAGGCCAAACCGCTTTTGCGACCTCACGTCCACTTCTGTGGACTCGCTTAGGCGAAAAGAGTTCCGCTTCTGCGGAACTACCCAGCTCCACATCAGACCGCTTATGCGACCAACCTCACGCTTCTGTGGAGCCTCTTCTGCGGTCCATTTCCGCAGAAGCGCTCATACCAGATACCAGCAAGATCTGCCACTTCTCAACTTGAGATTTCATCCCGTTAACCATCTGAAATCACCTCGAGGCCCCCGAGACCTCAGCCAAAGGCACCAACATATCTAAAAACATCATACGAACTTGTTCCAATTACTAAAACACATCAAACAACACTAATACCATTAAATCACATCGGATTCAAGCCTAAGTTTTCTTTAAAACTTCCGAAATGCGCATTCGATAAAAAACCTGACAAAACGATGTTTGAATGACCTGAAAATTCGCACACATATCCAAAATCACCCAACGAAGCTACAGCAACTCTCGGAATTCCATTCCGACCCTCGGATCAAAATCTCACCCATCAACCAGAATTCGCTAAAATACTAACTTCGCCAATTCAAGCCTAATTCTACACTGGGCCTCCAAATTCAATTCCAATTGTGCTCCTAAGTCGCAAATCACCTCCCGAAGCTAACCAAATCACCGAAAATCACATTCGAGCCCTCTAACTCAATAGTCAACATCGGTTGACTCTTCCAACTTAAGCTTTCCTTAAAGAGACTAAGTGTCTCATTTCTTATGAAAACCAATCCAAATCAACTCTAACATACCACATACCGATAATGAAACATGAAGAAGCATAAAATGGGGAAAATGGAGCAATAATACATGAGACAATGGGCCGGGTCGTCACATAATTCAACATACAATAACAGCCTAATACAGACATATACCCTATGGAAAATTATTCAGCTGCTCAAGTCTCTTCTTCCGTTTCGTATTTTGTTGTCTTTTGATGTGGATTTGAAGTACAATGTCTCTAATCTTCCTCTCTGCTTCCTTCTCCTTCCTTTGAAATCTTCTTATATTCCTTTCTGTCCATACTTTATACATTACTACAGCAAACAAGAAGACCAGGATACTGTTTTGGGCTCGACCACTTCTTGCTAGTTTGCTCATCCATGTAACCTCTTCAAGCCATGTGCCTATCTGGTGATTTTCCCCCATCCAAGCCAACAGCTTGCTCCAAACATACCTTGTATATTGACATTCAAAGTATATATGTTCCATATTTTCTGTCTGTCCTGTTTTACATAATACACAGTCCTAATCTACTTGAATTCCCCATTTTGCAAGGCGATCCACAGTAGTCAGTCTGTGATGCAAGGCTAACCACAGGACAAAGTTGTACCTAGGAAAACCATTTCCTAGTGTCAATGCTTTCCATTCGACTTTAGGGTACTGAGGTCTTGATAGAGTATACATTTTGTGGATACTGAATTTGCCTTTCACACAGAATTTATCTATGTTCGCAACTGTTTCTATCTTCTTGTACCAATCCCTAACATCAAAAATCTTTTTGACTAACCAACTAGCTTGTCCTGGTGTCTGCATCATAGTTAAATCTTCCTTCTTTATGTACATAGCATGTATCTATTTGATCCATAATGCATCCTTTTTCATGTGTATTGCCTACATCATTTTACATATAGCACCCTTGTTCCACCATTCAAAGCTAATTACATTAATCCCCCTGCAGAAGCAGGCATACATATTCTCTCCCAGGCAACTAGAGCTCTTTTTGAGGGGCTGTAGTTGACTGTCCATAGAAAGATTTGACAGACAGCATTTACTAACTGTATAATCTTCTTTGGAATAATGAAAACCTATTCCCAGTATGTTTGCATTTCAAATAATATGCTTTTTATTAGCTGCAATCGACCACTGTAAGACAGCAACATTGAGGTCCAACATTTTATTCTGTTTGTGATCCTTTCCACCAGAGGTAAACATTGATGTACTGACAGCTTCCTGGAAGACAGTGGTACCCCTAAGTATTTAAAGGGTAGAGTCTCCATTTTAAACTGAAACTCTGAGCATATCATTTCCTTGAAATCCAGACTCACACCAGCCACATATATAGAACTCTTCTCTAGGTTGGCCTTAAGACCTATCACCATAGAGAAATGGTTAAATTTATCTAGAAATAATCGGATTGATATCTTATCAGCCCTGAAACACATTATAAGGTCATCTGCAAAACAGATATGAGTGAGATTAAGCCTTGCACACCTTGGATGAAAATTGAAATCTGGAACATCTTTGAGAGTCTTCAAGGTTCTGTTGAGGTACTCTATTAGTAGGACAAAGAGGTATGGGGACATAGGATCCCCCTGCCTCAATCCCTTTTCTGCTTTAAACCTTTTAGTCAAACCTCCAGTAATCAGAATAAAGTAACTAGCATTTGTTACACATTCCATGATCAACTGAACTATCTTGCTAGGAAACCCATCCTCCAGTAGTACCATCTGTAGGAAAGGCCATTCAACATAATCATATGCTTTCCTTATATCTACTTTAATAATGCATCTTGGGGACACTCCTTTTTTGTTGTATCCTTTCACCAGTTCATGAGCAATGATCACATTATCCAATATGATTCTCCCCTCAATAAATGCTGATTGAGCTGGTCCAACTATATAATCCACCACTGCCTTTAGTCTAGTTGTGAGTATCCTAGCTATGAGTTTATACACAGTAGTACAACAAGCTATAGACCTAAACTCTTTAACATAGGTTGGACTGGCTACGTTTGGCACCAATGTGATTGTAGCACTACACATTTCCTTTAGTAGTTTCCCTGTGCTGAAGAACTCTATCACTGCCTTGGTCACCTCTACACCAACTATATGCCATTACTCTCTGAAAAATTCCACTAGGAAACCATCAATACCAGGTGCCTTGTCCCTAGGCAGTTGTTTCAACCCCTGAAGTATCTCAGCTTCTGTTATTTCTTTAATCAATTCCAGCTGATGTTCTCTCTTCAAGCATGGACCATTTCTGGCTATATTCACATCAAGGCAAGACAGTTCATCTACCTTTGTTCCCAATAACCCCTAAAAAAAGCAGTGAATTCTTTCTCTACATGTATAGGATCAGTCAGCTTCAGCCCATCTTCTTTGTACATGGTTGATATTTTGTTCCTAGCCTGTCTTGCTTTCAAGTGTTCATGAAAGAATTTTGTATTTGAATCACCTGATGTGATCCATATTGCTCTTGACTTCTATCTATATACTTTTTTCCTGTACATTTTGCCATTTCTCCAATTGTAACATTACATCTTTTTCTTCTCTTATCAAGGATTCATTGAATAAATCCTTATCTAGCTTCTGTTGCACATCTGACAGTTTTTCCTCCAATCTATTCACCTTGTCTCCTACAGAGTTATATGTTCTATTCATTCCTTTCACCTTGTTTCCCAGCATTTTCAATTTTTTCCATATTGAATACATTGTGTATCCTTCTACCTTGTAATCCCACACCATCTGCACTGCCCTCTTAAACTCATCCTCCTGTAGGAGTACATTTAGCAGTATAAATGGTTTTGGTAGGTGGTTCCTAGTTGTATCAGTGCATAGAACTATGGAAGAGTGGTCTGAAACCCCATAATTATCATACACTGCCTCAATATGCCCATATTGCAGGAACCAACAGTAATTCCCTAATGCCCAGTCAATATTACTATATATTTTATCATTAGCCTCTCTCTTATTACACCAAGACCATTGACACCCTTTCCTATTTAACAACCCCAACCCTATATTAGTAACACACTCTTGGAAATCAATCACCTCATTCAAATGAACAGGAGCACCATTGAGTCTATCACTAGTAGATAGCATAGTATTAAAGTCTCCAAGTATCACCCAAGCTTCCCCCATATTATTACTAATCTGCTTTAGCTGATACCATACTTCTTTCCTTTCATTTATTGTATTGAGACCATACACAAAGGTAATCCAACACTTAAATGTTAAATTTCTATCTTTCACCTCACAGTGTGCAATTTGAGCTCCAACTTGCACAATATTCATTTCCACCTGCTGATTCTTCCACAAAATCCATATTCTCCCATTAGGAGCATATGAATAGTTGGTATATACTTCCCATTCACTTCCCATTTTCCTTTTTACCTTTTTCTCATTCCATTACTTTACTCTAGTTTCAAGACACCCTATTACTGTAACTTTATTCTTAAGCAGATAAGATTTTAACTCTTTCTGCTTATAGGGCTTATTCAGCCCTCTTATATTCCATGCACAGATGATCATGGGGGTTGAACTAATGGTACTCTTTCCCCATTTGATGCTAGGCTAGCATCCTCCTTTTCCTGAATCCTTAGTGCAGTAAACTTGTTCTGTTGTAGTCTAATATGCATTGCTTCCTCCATTGTATGCTTTCTCACCGTGCTCCTCTCTTTTTGCACCTGTTTTCCTTTTGATTTTGCTGTCTGAAAATCAGCCTCTTGTCTTTGCTCATCTGCATTATTTGAATTCACTTTGTTCTCTTCAACTGTGGTCACCTTGTTCTGCGTTTCCTCTCTAGCTTTTTCAATCCATTTTGTGAATACTTTCTTCCCTTGCTTCTTCCCCTCCTGCTGTCCCTTTCCTTCCTTCTTCTCCCCTTTCTAGTTTTTGCATTCTCCTGTGTTATGTCCAACACTGAGGCATTCTTGGCAAAAGGATGGGTGCCAATCATACTTCAGTTGTTGTTGTCTTAATTCTCCATTTGAGGTCTCTATCCATACATCCTCAGGAAATGTTTGGGATATGTCCATTTCTATCAACATTCGAGCATATGAAATTCTTGCTTCCTGTGCTGTTAGCTTGTCTGTACATATTGGCTTTCCTATTGAGCTTGAAATTCTTCCCAAATTTTCTCTTGTCCAATACTGTACAGGTAACCCAGGAAATGTCACCCATACTGGTACATTTGTCATCAATTCCTTGCTCATTTTGAAGTTAGCCGCCCAGTTTTTCAAAATCATATGCCTGTTATTGAAAGTATAAGGTCCATTTTGCATAACCAGGTCTCTGTCTTCCGCACAATCAAACTTAAAAACAAAATAGCCTTCTTCATGCTGTAGGCATATAAATTTTATTAAAATTAAATTCATGAAATAATTTGGACTATATTTTAAATTCAAGATATATTGGTCCAATAAATACTATGGGCTAATATAATTGAATTAATTATATAAGTCCAATATATATGGATTAAATAAATAAGTCTTAATCCATTGGGCTAGCCCATTTAATTGGGCTAAAGTGATGAGCCCAATTCATTAGTCCCAAGATGTCATCTTCCTAGAGGCCCAGTTTGGTGCCACGTTTCAAATGACGTGGCGCGCCAAGTCAAGCGAAAAGGCCAATAGGATCATGCCACGTGTCAAAATGATAAGGCATGCCCAGTCACGCTGGAAGGCCAATGAAATTGCGCCACGTGTGTAAGTGACATGTTCTGGACAATCAATTGTGGCCATGTCACACTTCAATTTGATTGGTCGGAAAGAGTTTGTTTTTATCATGACTCCTCCCTTCCACAACTATAAATAGGGGTCTTCATAACCCAGAAAAGACACCAGAAGTTATAACAAGAAGCAAGAAAGAGCTCGTGGATCAAACGCTGCAAATTCCTCCACAAGTTTCAAGCTTCAAGTTCAAGTTCAAGAAATCAATTTCAAGGTCAAGAACGAAGAACAAATCAAGGTCAAGTTCAAGCAATCAAGCTCAAGCGCAAGAACAAGATCATCGTTCGTGGCAACAAACATAGATTCAAGATCAAGCTCCAAGGCCCTTGAATTTATTTACCATTGGAAAGAAGAATCAGAGGAGTCATAGAGATTGTAACACGCAAATATTCGAAATAAAATAATACGATTTTTGCGATATTTTTGGTCTTGATTTTATTTTCTCGAACCAAATTTATTGTCTACAAATTCTCGCACGCCCAGTGGAACAATCTCTACCTCTCATCTCAACTTTTCAATCAACAAAGTCCAAGAACATTGAAATGGCTTCAAAGAAAATCAACTTCCACCAAGGCTGCTAATTCCAGGTTTTATGCTGATGATGGAAAGCATCCTCGGTGTCACCTTCGGAAGCTTTGGACCAGTTACGAGGAGCAAAGCAAGCTCTTTAGGATAACAAGCACCCCAAGTTCCGTCCGCGTCAACCCCTATTTTCAAATCTTCATCCTCAAAAGGAGCAAGATCTTTCACAAACGCATCTGAAGGGGGAAGCGATGTTGCTGAAAAGATCAAGAAAACTCTTGCTCTGCTTGACCTTTCCGGATCCAAGCACTCTGCTATGAAGGAAGATGATGATGCTTCAAGTGATGGATCCTTCCCACTTACACCACATAGCATGAGCCAATCAAGGATCAATCTGTGTGAAAATCCATGTTACTCTCCGTCATCCACGACAATCATGCAAGCCATGGTGACAAACACTTCATCTATGGAGGAGCAGTTGGCAAACTTGACGGAAGCAATCGCTGGCTTGACCAAATGCATGAAAAATCAAGAGGCTAGAATTGACAAGCTAACAGACAGGGTGGGAATCTTGATGGAAGAAGAATCTACCCATGCGCCCGGCAAGCTCCCAGAAGTTCTAGAGAGTGACTCTCCCTCAAGAAAAGTAGCATCCACTAAGGCTATCCCTGTCTCATCTGAGGGGATAATTCCAATCGATCAACTGAAGGAGTTCATCGAAGGAACCATTAAGAACAAATATGAAGTTGCTGCCAAATCCTCCCTTACATATGCAAAGCCGTACACTGTAAGGGTCAATATGTTGAAGATGCCTGTTGGCTATCAACCTCCGAAGTTTCAACAGTTTGATGGTAAAGGTAATCCAAAGAAACATGTTGCGCACTTTATAGAGACATGCAACAATGCTGGGACTTATAGAGATTACCTCATCAAGTAGTTTGTTCGCTCGCTAAAAGGAAATGCTTTTCACTGGTATACGGACCTCGAGGCTGGATCTATCGACAGTTAGGATCAACTAGAGCAAGAATTCCTCAATCACTTTTATAGCACAAGACGCACGGTGAGTATGATAGAGCTTACAAATACTTGTCAACGAAAGGGGGAACCAGTTAGTGACTTTATCAATCGTTGGAGGAATGCAAGCCTCAACTGCAAAGACAGGCTTAGTGAAGCTTTAGGCATAGAGATGTGCATCCAAGGCATGCATAGGGGATTGCATTATATCTTGAAAGGTATCAAGCCTAGCACATTTGAAAAACTTGCAACTCGTGCCCATGACATGGAATTGAGCATGGCCTCCGCTGGAAATGAAAGGCTGCCCATCTATGAACCTTGCAAAGCAAATAACAAGCAAGAAGTCAGGAAGTGGGGCAAGTTCGTACCCAAGTCTGAAAGCAAAAAAGCTATGAATGTCAACACATCACCTATGAAGTTCACGACGAAGGTGAGCAAGAAGCAGAGTATGAAATCCACCTCTTTTCAAGACAAGCCAAGTGGAAAGTTGACTCTAAATGAGATGCAGGAGAAAGAGTACCCATTCCTGGATTCTGATGTGCTAGCCATTTTCGAAGAACTCCTCGAGTTAAATCTCATTAAACTTCCGGAGATGAAGCGACCGAATGAAACTGGGAAAACAAATGACCCAAACTACTGCAAATATCACCGACTAGTAAGCCACCCTCTGGAGAAGTGCTTTGTCTTCAAGGAAAAAGTCATGGTCTTGGCTCGCAAAAAGAAGATCGTGCTTGAAGATGAGAAAGCAAGCACAAACCAAGTTTCTATCACCTTTGGCTCATTTGGTCCGGATGAATTATGCGGTATTAAAGAAATTAAAGATGAAGAATTACTGGAGAACAACAAAGTTGAAGACGATCTACCTGATGATGATGAAGGTTGGACGTTGGTGACTCGTCGTAGGCACCACAAAAGAAGCTCACGAAAAGGATCAGTAGAACAACCAACAAGGAAGATGATGGTAAAAAGACCAATAAAAAAGAATCCAGTTAAGTGTTTGAAGAAAGCAAAAGTGGAGATGCACCACCCTCAAAATACACGACATGCAGTGACTTTGGAGGATTTCTTGCCATCTTGGTTCCACATGAAGATTTCCTGTGATCGTGTTGATGTCTCTTGTTGCCACACTGACAAAGGGGAAGAAAAGAGTGATGAACCACCGTTGGCACCATCTTCGGAAAAGCCTATCGAGTCCACTCCTCAAGAAGTTAATGCTTGTGAGGAAAAGGTCACGTTCACAAATGACGATCTTTTGCTAGGTGACACTCCTCATAACTGCCCATTGTACCTGGTTGGCTATATGCGCGATGAAAGGGTAAATCGGATTTTGGTTGATGGAGGATCCTCAGTGAACATTTTGCCAATCCACACTGTGAAGGAACTTGGTATTCCTATGAACGAACTCTCAGAAAGTCATGTGATGATCCAAGGATTCAACCTAGGGGGGAAAAGAGCCATAGGCGCGATCATGCTGGGAATCACTATTGAAGATATGCAATCAAGTGCATGGCTGCATGTGATCGACACGAAGACTTTATACAATGGTTTGCTTGGGAGGCCTTGGATACATGAGAATAAAGTTGTTCCATCTACCTACCATCAATGTTTAAAATACTACGAGGGTGAAGTCGAGAAGACGATAGTTGTTGATGATGAGCCATTCACTGAGGCTGAGTCACACTTCGCCGATGCAATGTTCTACTTGAAGAACCGCATTGTGAAGGAGCTGAAAGCTGATGATGGTATGAAAAGCAAGAATGAAGAACCCATAACTAAAAGAGCTAAGGTGACTATTGGTAAAGCCAAAGCTGTTACAAAGGAGGTACCTGCGAACGTGAATAAATCTCATAAAGGGGGTATTGTGTCCTATAGAAAGAAAGTAAGTCCCGTGCTCCAATATGTCCCTAAAAGGAAGAAAGACGAGGGCGAATCAAATAATATCCAACCCAACATGCCAAAAGAGTTAACTCTTCCGATCAAACGAATTGAGGCAGTAAAGTCGTCCTCAAGGCAGCTTGCAGGGTTTGTAGCCCAAAATAGTTTGCAGAATGTGGCACTCCCTACAAAGCGAAAAAATGAAGGTTTTCACCCTAACGCTTACAAGCTATTTGCAAAAGCTGGATACAATCCCAACAAGCCGTCAAATTTAGGGAAGCTCCCACCAGAAGTTATAACAAGAAGCAAGAAAGAGCTCGTGGATCAAACGCTGCAAATTCCTCCACAAGTTTCAAGCTTCAAGTTCAAGTTCAAGAAATCAAGTTCAAGCTCACGAACAAGAATAAATCAAGGTCAAGTTAAAGAAATCAAGCTCAAGCACAAGAACAAGATCATCGTTCGTGGCAACAAACATAGATTGAAGATCAAGCTCCAAGGCCCTTGAAATTATTTACCATTGGAAAGAAGAATCAGAGAAGTCATAGAGATTGTAACACTCAAATTACTCGAAATAAAATACTACGATTGTTGCAATATTTTCAGTCTTGATTTTATTTTCTCGAACCAAATTTATTGTTTGCAAATTCTATTCATCAACCTCCTGAAGTGTTGCACCCGACTGTTGCATCCTGGCCATTTGACGCTTGGGGATTGGATGTTGTTGGACCACTGCCAAAGTCCTCTGGTGGCCACCTATACATCTTGGCTGCGACTGACTACTTTTCAAAATGGGTAAAGAAGGAAAATGTTGCAAGTTTCATCCGAGTAAACATCATCTATAATTTTGGCATTCCCCGTTACATAATAATGGATAATGGCAAGTCGTTCGACAATAGGTTGATGAACAAGATTTGTGAGCTCTTTGGCTTCAAGCTACGTAACTCTTCGATGTACAACATTGCCGCCAATGGTCTAGCTGAGGCATTCAACAAGACTCTATGCAACTTGTTAAAGAAAGTCGTCTCCAAATCCAAACGAGATTGGAAGGACCGTATGGAAGAAGCTCTATGGGCATATAGGACGACTCACCGCACGCCAACACAGGCGACTCCTTATTCACTTATTTATGGAGTCGAAGCAGTCTTGCCACTTGAGCGTCAAATACCTTCGTTACGACTGGTTATTCAATAAGGGATCACTGATGAAGAAAATGCTCGACTTCGGTTAACAGAGTTGGAAGCTCTTGATGAAAAGAGATTGGAAGCTCAACAGAGTCTTGAATGTTATCAAGCTCAATTATCTCGCGCCTTCAATAAAAGAGTTCACCCGAGATCCTTTCAAGTAGGAGATCAAGTCCTTGCCGTACGTAGTGCTGCATTGTGGGCCGGGCCCGGGCCTAAACGGGCCTAACGGGCCGGGCTTCACGATCCCAGGCTTGGTGGGCCTGGGCTCTGGCGGCCCCGGGCTTGGCGGTCCCGGGCTTGGTGGGCCTAATGGGTGGAACCGGCCCGTGACGGGGCTAATCCCACTGTGGTCCTGGGCTTAGCGGGCCGGGCTCGTGGGCTTAGCAGGCCTAATGGGCTTTTTTAAAAAAAAAAATTTTGCTTAATGCAATTTCTTGTAAACCATATATGTATGTATATATATAAATTGCTCTTATATATTGATATATAAATATATGTAGTATGTATAATATAGAAATATAATTAATAAAGTGTTTGACGAAAAAGTAAAATAACGAAATAATAGTAAAACTAAATTGGCATGCTTAATAAATTAATAACAAAGTACAACATGAAGCATAATACCCTCAACAAAACAAAGTACAACATGAAGTAAAATAACACAAATTGTTGAAAAATCTTAAAAACGAAAGCGCGGGGGTGGAATACCCTCAACACAATACTTTATATGCCTCCTTAAACTGC
>MU682960.1:151201-174832 GCA_026770625.1 Nicotiana glauca | reverse complement strand
TTCGCAGACTATAACAGAGTCAAACTTTCCTCGGTTCGGGATTAATTCGGTGACTTGAGACACCATTATATTCTCTAGTGGTGACTCTGAAATGTTAGATAACTAATCCCGTTTCGACCGTCCTTTAATTGGAAAAACTCTTTTTATTATATCCTTCGCGGGGTGTAAGCCGTAAAAAAGAGGTGTGACAATAACATTGACCAAGAACAAGAAGAAAACAAAGAACAACTTATCAAAAATACTGTATCGTGGCAAGTCACTACCTTGAGAGCGTTCCGACCCAACTGGGTATAAATCGTTAAGATTGGTCGCTCTCCCAGGTTTCATAGCACCTCCAAACACGTGCACTAATGGTTGAAAGTTTGGTGTTTGCATAAAACAATTGCCCAAAAAATGAGTGAAGCAGAAGAGAAGATGAAGGTATTTGCGTGTTAAATAATTGACAAAGGGGACTGTCTTTCGTAGGCAAAGTTGTTGGATAGTTACAGATGAAAAAATTAACCTGTAGCTATTACAAAAATTAAAATATAGCGGTTACAAATATTAAACATATCTGTTACAAAGAAATAAATACATAATTTAATTCAAAAAGAACGAATTTGGACATATTCTGGTAAATATGTATTTGGACACTTTGCTGGTAAGCTTGAAAAATGAAAAAAAAAAAAATTTTTTTGCAAAATCAAATTTAGATTAGGCCTCACGTATATCTTGCACGCAGGGGGAGGGCAAATCGACCCGTTTTGCCTTTAGGACCAAATTTTTATGTGCACGAGGCTATTTGCTTTTACTAGCTATTTACAAGCCAAGCAAAGAGCAATTCAATATAAAGAGAAGAAAGAAACTTTCTACTTTATCTTTCGGAAAAGACAAAGAAATAAGAAAGAAAAGGGACCATAAATAAATCTTTATTTTGCATTGTTATTTAATAGTACCAACAATATGAATCAAATGGTGTTTGAATAATAACTTTCAGTACATTATAGCATAAAGTAATTTTATATTGCGTGTTGATTAGGTTAATGGAAAAGGTAATAGTTCATAGAGAATCCTAGATAGGTGCAAGATATCTTATTTCTTTTTTTGGAAGATAAATAAAATGCACCAAAAATTTAAGCTAAAAGAACCAGAGAAGACATAATTTTGGGCGAGAAGTTTAAGTCGGGAAAAAATATCTTGAAGTGGGTCTTTCCTAAAGAGAAAGGTTTGAGGCATGAGCAAATGCACCATCAACGAACTGTTTATCGTAATTTTTTACTAAATATACGTGCTAATATTGTGAGAAAATGAATAAGTAGGAAAAAATAGCATCCCTTGACATAGATTGTCTCCTAGCGCATGCTCCTGATTTTTTAAGAGAATCTCCATGATTAAAAATTATGATTAAGTAGAATTAAATTCATGACCTTTTCTAACTTAAGACTAAAAAAAATCAATGGACTTATGCTATTTCTTGTTTAGAAATATGATAATAAAATTTATCTATTCATGTTCTTCTATAAATTTGACATCGCTTACAAAAATTTCTACCCATGCACATGTTTTGGAGGGAATGAGAAAAAAAAGAAAGAGAAAAAGAAAAAACGACAATAAAAAAAAGACAAAAAATAAAAAGTAAACAGAGCACACAAATAATTAAGTATAGTAGGTTGTAAAACTTCCGACTAAAAAATGAGAAAGAAATTAGTTTTTTTTTTTCTCATGCTCAAGGAGAGTGGAAACACTTCATCCACCAATATTTTTTTTTTTAAGAAAGTAATAGATACACGTATAATGGGATAAAGAGTTATTCACAAATTTTAAATTTTAAATTTTAAATATTACTAATAACTTTTCGGAATAAGTTTAGGGTGGAAAAATATTCTCACTATACTTTAACTTCTAAAGACAACAAAAAGGTTTAAAAGCCAAAAATTATCACTAAAGTCACATAATAATGGGTTTTGGTTTTCTGAAATTAAAATTTATTTTCTAATAAAACTAGTTCAGTTCAATCCCCTAAATGGGCAAATATGTATTTTACATGACATTAAAATGTTCAAACTCTTCCACTAAACTGGATCTTGATTTGCTCGTGTAGTGGGATCACCAAAACCCAGCAAAACCCTAGCTGGTAAAATTATTTCACCTTCTTCCATAGCAAATCCTTTGTTTCTCTTGCTTGGTTCTAGCGATTGTTAGCCTCTAATGGCTTCCATTCTTCGAAAATCTCTGAGAAACCAACTTCTCTCAGCGGCAAGAACCACCACTAACCTTAATAGATCAACAATTCTCAGCTCTAAACCTACACTGACATCACCTTTGCCCCATCATCCTTCTTCCAGCAGGCTTGGTAAAATCCCATTTTTTCCTCAACTGGGAACACTGGATCCAAATCTGAATGTTGGATTTTATCCAAGCTTTTCTTTTGGGCATTTCCTAAATCCAGTTTCTTCAAATGGGTTGACTACACCGGAGGAAGTAGATGATGTTATTGCGGATGAGTCACATAAGATTTGGGCTGATAGTGTGAAGAAGAAGAGGAAGAGGAAGATGAACAAACACAAGTTGAAGAAGTTACGGAAGCGCCTCAGGAGGAAGACATAGTGTATTTTACCATTGTGTCATTGGTGAGGAATTTCTCATTGAGGCTGCATTTCTCGTGTTTAGCTGTGGTTAAAGATGTAATTTTTTTGGTCTATCGACAATTTTGGTCGAAGAAATTGCTGAACCTAGTTTTAGGAATAATTGAAAAAAAATTTCATGTTAAATGATGTGTGTTTGGGATGCTCATTAGCCTGTACTTGATGAGATTCTTACAGTCTAACATAGATAGTGCATCATCTTTTTTTATGGGGCTCATAATTTGTTTTCACATCTTAGCTGCTGCTTTAACGTCTAAAAGCTATGAACTTTTCTGGTTAGGCAATCCAACTTAGGTTAAATTTTTTATAAGGGGTGCGCTTACTGTTGTAAAGGATATATCCCAGCAATAAGAGCATGTTGGGATGATAATAGGAGCAAAAACAACACTCAGATTATCAATTACATTTTAAGTGAGTTGAGGAAGTCTAGAAAATTTGCACCAAAAGCAAGGATGAAGAGGTATTTTCTTGAAGCATCTCGTTCTAGCAATTAGTTTTTAAGGCCAATACTATGTGTAAAGGTTCCTGTTTGGTCCACAGTGTAGCGAGCATGTCAAAAAGGGGAGCTTCTAGCTGTTGGGTACTCGATAAACTGATCATGTAATAGATCAGAATCTTAGAAGAAAATGAGACTCAATGCCTCTCTTACAATTTTAAGACCATAACATTTGCTAAATGTAGCAAGCTACTGGAAGAGATGATCAAACATTTTTTTTTTTTGACAATGGGAAAAGCTCCCATATACATGTTGGGACATATAAATGAGGATAGAAATAATCAAGCCTTTGCTTGAAGAGCCCAATTAGCATTCATATTGAATGACTCTATGAAATTACGTAGATGCTTCCACATACTATGGGTAACGTAGGAGACATTTCTATTTTCCCCAGGAAATCTTCAGAAATCCCATTGCTTAGCCTTCAATGTTTTGCAAGAATATGCAGCTAACGATTGTGGCAAAGGTTGCCAAACGAATTCACAAACAAGGGGCATTAATCCTATGTTCTCAATGTAAGGTGAGTGTGTCAATTCTCATCACATTATGCATTTGATCCATTTACCGTTGTGTTAGCTCTTGGACTACACGCAGTAATCTTCAGGTTTGGGTTTTAGTTTTAATACCTAGAAAGCAGATCTCTATTTGTTTCCTTCGGTCCGTCCAATATCTGTTTTAATTATTAAGTGAAATGAGTGCTCGCTGATTTTATTTGTTTCCTGCTTTCTCCCTTTGTATTGTGAGTTGTCAAGCAAGTTATGACTTTCTGAAGCAATTATTGTTTTTGACTGATATCAGCTTTGCATCATCGCCTTTCCGTGTTCTTCACTTCTTTGTGATAAAATGTTGAGACTTTGTCAATAGACTCTCTGGTATTACATTTTGTGAATGATGTGGATAGCCTGGTAAAGTTTATAGGCTCATTACATGAAAGCAGTGTAAATGGTAAGCTCTTTTGTAATATCCAGCAGTTAGTCCTTGGCTTTTGGATTTTAATGAAACTTTTGCTTACTGATTTAGATAAAAGAAATTGTTGAGTGTTTGTCTTGTGAAACTTCTTATGGATTTTACTTCTTTGTATGCGAAGTCTTATTGCACGAACCTATGTCGGAAATTCTAATATCATTTGGTAGTTGAATCTATATGTGTATGTTTGTAGTTGATTTTTGAGTGCCCTGTACAGGATACTTTGAAGGTACAAGCTGCTCGTGGATTTGCTGTGTTTTATTGTCTTTTCCCGAAAAAGAAATATTTTTGTAAGATGCCTCATATCTCGAAGAAAACAAAGAGGAATAACATGTTTTCATTTCAAATATGCAAAACATGCGGGCATTATCCGTCATTTTACTGTCTTTCGACCCCAAAGAAACAATTCCCTGGAAGTGGCATCACCCTCTCCCAGAGACACACATGGACATGTGTTTGGGTCTTCTCTTTTGGTCACAAATGTGTGTATATCTATCTATCTACATATGTAGAGGATATACCCTTGGCCAATTTTGTAAAAGGGGTTTATGATCGTGGCCACTTAGGTTTCACTTATATTGACATGGATGATGAACACATACAATATTTTCAGTTGGGGAAGTGGACAAAGGTTGACCACAAAAATAAGAGTGGCGAAGATCCCAACCATTCCAACTTAGTCATGGTAAATAAATGAGTGGATCAAAAACTAGGCGAGGACTGCTGGGAAAGCATAAGGAACTTAAGGCACTGAATTCTTCTATGATCTTCAGCTATCTTTGTTCCCTCTATATATAGCTGCTCCCATATCTTTGGAAATCTCTCTCGGGTATCCAAACAGATTTCTTGTCTGCAACTTTAATTTTTCATAGCACAAGTATTCTGATATTCTTGCCAATCTTGTGGTCTACACTTATGTGACGTACCTTTAATCGCCTAAACATTTGCTTAAGCTAGCTAGTGCCTTATAGGTAAACTTAAAAGTAAGTTGTTTGACTGCTGAAGTGATTCATTCCTAATCTGGGCTTGCTTCTGCGTAGCGTCCAGTTTCCTTAATCTGATTTCTAGGATGCTATCTCCTTGTTTCAGTTTGCTCAGTGCCTTATTGCTTTCAGTTTGGCTATTGTCTTGTTCCACCTAGGCAGGCTAGGGGAGATGTCCTTCACTTTAAAAATGTTAGTTTTGTCCAAGAAACCTCTCTTGTGGGACAGTTTTCTGCCCACATCATGAAGGAGAACACGTCGCTGCTAGATGGTTCCCCACCTGGTAAAACACGATCTACTATTTCCAATTATGCAGGTAGTATTGTATGTAGATGTAGTGCACCTAGATCTCTCAAGTCTCAACTACCTCAATAACCAAGTACTGATGGCCCTCGGTGATGGAATTTGATTAGGAAAAGACTGAGAAGCTGTTAACTTCTCTTTTCTGCTGTCTGCATTGTTTGGACCTGTTTTCTCCCTGCTGTTTTTAAGTCTGTGTTTTTATTTTGTCATTCAAGTGAATTCATCACCTCACATTTCCTAGGGCATCAAGTTATCCTGACCTCAAGTGAAAACTAACTAAATTTTGGTGTCTACTAGTGCCAGAGTAGAAATACGGTTTTACTTGTGGTATTTATGCATTTATTTCAATCGATTTGAAAACCATATGTACTTTCAGTGTTAGCTTCCTTATACATATGATTGAGAAGCCTCAACTGCCCTTGTCTTGTAGTAATAGATATTGTTAATGGAGTCGCATCTTCTTGCAGTATTAGAGTGGGGGCTATGGTGTCTTCATGGCACCAATCTGTTGGTCTGACTTGTACTTCTTGTTCTCATGTTGTGGACTTGTAGTACTTGGGATTGAGTTGCAATCTGAGGTGTATGCACAATCTTGTACAAACAGTTGTCGGCTTATTATCACAAATCAACTTGTATGTAGTTTTGTTGGGACCGTAGAGGTTCTAAAGTTTTGTTTGTTCTAATTGATGTTTACTTTGTATTATTTTCAAGTATGTCAGATGACACTCATCGAAGGGGTATCTTAGTGTCACAGGCATGTTTTATGTCACGCAAAAACAGCCTGCGCGGCAGCCACTGGACTTCAGCCTGCTCCAACACTTAGCCAAAATATCAACAACTTTGGACTTGGAATATTTTAGGTAGCTGTTCAACGTAGTAAGTTTAGGACTGATTTTAGGCAACGAAAATAAGTAAAGGCAGCAGAAAATTAACAAGAACACAAGGCACAATATATATGAAACTCTTTTTCCAACTTTGTATTTAACTTGAACATACAAAGAAACTCAAACTCGAAGAATAATGCGTGTACAAGATCACTCTTGACCATCATATTTTCTCACAAGACTACTCTTAGCCTTAGATGTTTTCACTCTTGAAAACAAACTTAGGAACTCTTTCCTAACTCAAAACATGCACTTATGACACAAGCATAAGGGTGCTGCCCATTTATAACACATGAACCAGCCCCCTTGCCTTACATTAGTTGCCTTAGACTTATAGCCCGTTTGGCCAAGCTGCAAAAATCAGCTTATTTTGAGAAGCACTTTTTTTTAAAAGTGTTTTTCTCAAAAGTACTTTTGGTGAGAAGCAGTTTGTGTTTGGCTAATTAGTTTGAAAAGCACTTCTGAGCAACAATTAATGTTTGGCCAAGCTGTTAAAAACTGCTTCTAAATGTATATTTCTCAAAAGTGCTTCTCAAAAAAGTGCTTTTGGAGATAAGCTACTTTTTTCTGTTTCTCCAAAACTGCTTCTGCTTCTCCTCAAAAGTACTTTTTTTCCTTCCAAATGCTTGGCCAAACATCTCAATTTTTGGCCAAAAGTGCTTTTGGCAAAACAAAGAAAAAACACTTTTGGCCAAAAATAAGCTTGGCCAAACAGGCTATTAGACACTTGTCCCACATAGCCCATTATTTTAGATTAATTTAGTTGACAACCCCCAACAACTAGGATCATGTAAATCATGTTAATAATAATGGGATCATGGCCTCAAAAACGTGCTAACACTCCTGCCAGCATTTTAGCAAAGCTTTCAACTGCTGCCCATGTGCACAGCATGTGCCGTAACCGCTCTTGACTTGGTCAATCTAAAGCTTGTTGCCCATTTTCGTGCCTTGGCTTGAACAAGGCGCCAATGCCATTGTACCCAGCTGCATTGTAGTCACATTTTGTGATGTTTGACTATAATTCCATATTTTTAGTGCATTACTTACTTTACATTTTGATGTTTTAATGCTAAATTGTATTATATTTATGCCTAATTGAGTTTGAGGTTTAATCGCTAGTGTCTTGCACTAATGGTGTGTTTTATGCCTTGCAGGAGTGATTCCGAGCTATGTAGATGTTATGGAATGAATTCAAGTGATTTGGAGCTTTAAAGTTTGAGTAAAAGTTCAAGGAATTAAGCCGGGATCGTGTTTGGGGGTCAACGGATGATAGTTAGAACAAACGAAGACTCTTGTAGGCATATTGCATACTGTCTAGTAGAATAGATATAATTTTTTGCTCAGAATTTCATTTTGGCTCCACAATATATCGTTGGAAAGCTAACTTAAAGGGCTACAACTTTCATATTTTATATTTTTCCAAATTCGAAATGGAACAGGGTGAAAAATACTCGTCAATAGCGCGATCGCGCTCAGGTCGCGCTCGTCAGGCAGAACACTGGGCCACTAGCGCGACCACTAGCGCGATCGCGCTAGTCAAACCCGGGAAAAGTGTCCTTTTTCACATTGGAGAAGGTATAATTGTTTGGGCCCAAACCCTACTTGGTATATCTATATGGAAAAATGGTATTTTGAGAGAGGAGGACGTTTTTTAGAGGAAAACACAAGCATAGAGCCGCCGTGGAGGCCGAATTTCATCTTTTCTTTCACCAACTTAGTATTTTTATGTTTCTTTGTATGATTTGTTGTTTTGCTACCATGTCTATGTGGAGCTAAACTTCACGTTCTAGGGTTGTGGTTCTTTCATGACTATTGTTATTCGAATATTGATTTTGATTTCTTAGTTTATCGTATTAGTTTATTTATTCAACTTTGCACTTAATTATTTGATTGCTTGATCACCAATTGAATACTATCTACGAATCTAGAGTTGAACTCGAAAGTGGGAATTCTAGATTGCATATAGGATTGAGTAGAGAAAGTTCTTGAACCTGGGCATCGGGGAACAGATTCGCGGTTATGATAGACATATACCTAATTGCTTGCTTGGTTGATTTACAAGAATTATAAATGCGTTCTTGTTGATTCTAATTCCATAGACATATAGGAGTTAGGTTAGCTTGAAGAGGCGAGTAAGAACTCGACAGATTCTTATGAGCAATATTAACTCTATCAATCAATAAACTAGATAAATTAATTAGTCAATTCAATTGAAGAATACAATAGGAATGTTAGATAGTCCATAACCCTAGATCGTTTTCATTACATTGATATCATAAAAATCTGCTTTTTCTCTGTTTAAAGTTCATTATTTAATTAGTTTAGAATCAAATATTTCTAGGTTTAATTCTTGTTTAGATAATTAGGATAGTCTAATTTAGTTAATAGTTAATCACAAGTCCTCGTGGGATCGACATCCGACTTTTAGTCACTTTATTACTTGACGGCCGCGTATACTTGCGTGTGCGTTTGGCTGCAATAAGTTTTTGGCGCCGTTGCCGGGGACTTAGAAATTAATTATTTTTCTATATTAGACTTTTACTTTTATCTTTACAAGTTTTTTTCTTATCCTTATGTAAATATTATATTTTTATAACTATTTGATTTTTCTCTTAGTGTGTTTCTAGTTCTTTCAGCATGACATCTGGGTATGAAATATATGGAGATAAGGTTATTGATAAAGACTCTTGGTTGACAGAAGACTTATATGGCCCATCTTTTTGGGCTTGTCATCACCTGAACTCTTGAAAATCTGAATTCGAATATGGAAGTAAGGGTTGATATTGGGACGAATATTCTCGAGTAAGGGAATATGCGGAACGGCGTTGGTGAATGATTGGTCTAAGGAGAGCGATGAACTTGCACATAAAATTGATAATTTTTGCTTGGCTATACATAACTTAGATGCAGATTTGAACACAAAGGTTGATGCGTGTAACGCCCAACAATTTAATAATGAGTTGTGTGAAGCTGAAAAAAATCTTCTAGACTAAATTGAGGAGCTAATACGAGAATATCAATCACTAGACCATATTTTTCTTGAGGATGCCAATATTGAGAAGAGTGCTCTAAAGTCATATGAGAGAGTAGATAATATTACTTTGGGAGATTTGAGTGTGTGTAAATATGGGGATGCAAATAGTAATAAAATTCATGAGTTAGGGCGCATTAGACCTCATTCCAATCATTTTTCCACGTAGTGTTTAGATAGTAAGATTGTAATCGAGCCATCTGAGCCTATGAGAGCGTTAAAGAGTGAGGATGAGAGTGCCTATATTCTTGAATTTGTTGTGCCAAAAAGCAAAAATTACATTCCTCATATAAAGGCCGAGAGGTGCAGAGAGAAAAATTTATTACTTGGCCTGGTTATCTTTGTAGCCCCACCAAAGGTGCATAGCCACAGACTGGATGCCATGTTAAGGGTACAATTCATAAGTTCAAGGTGGAGACAAAAATTGGTTCAAGTCGTGCCGCGACTTTAAATTAGGCGCTTGTTGGGAGGCAACCCAGCTTTACTGTTTTCTTTTATTTTTGTTTATTTTATTTTTCTATCTTTGTAGCATTTTTTTGTAGGATTATGAGCATAGAAGAGAAGCCACTGGAAGTGTGCAAAGGTGAGCTATGTGGTTGAAATAAGTGTAGGGTGACCGCACAAAGGAGAAGTCTGAGTATCCCGTGAGCTGCTAATGCTCCGACTTTTGGCCTACCAGGGAGTCTCTTTTACCCTCTTGTTATTTTTAGTGTGCATTGAGGACATTGCACAATTTTAATTGTGGGGTGAGGAGATTGTCTGGGTGATTTTCTGTGCTATGTTAGCTTAGTTATATTACTCGTTCTTAGTGTAAAAATCTGTACTTTTCCCGACGATGGATTTTGTGGACATCTTTCTTGAGGGATTAAAGTTAAAAAAAAGGGGTGAAAAATAGAAAACAAATTCAAAAATGCGTCTTTTATTTTTTTAGGTAGCAATAATTCCCTGTGATTTTTCTTTGTATCTCGGTTCTTTTCCATAGGATGTAGTTTGAACCGGGTAGTTTTTTCTTTTAGAGTAGTTTAGGGAACAAAATGGAGAAAGATGAGATTCTTAGGTCCTTGACTTGTTTGATAGTAGCATATTTAGGTTTTGACATGTGTAGTATCTTCCCTATAATTTAAAATTATTGATTATGCTTTGCTTAGTTGGATAGCATATCTTGTAATGCCTATGTCTCGTTTTCTTGACTTATGTTCACTTTGTGCTTAATGCTTAATATCTTGTGGATCCGTGAATACTTACATTTATTTGAGAGTCGGAATGAGAGCGTTCTTAGTGAATCATGTGCCATGTGTGGTGAGTTTTTTGTATACTCTATGTATTGTACTTGTGTCTAGAACTTGCCCGGTATGTGAGTTGAAGCGATATTTTAGGTGATGCTTGGTTTGAAAAATGATTTTAGGCTTTCTTTGATCTTTTTGAGCTTAATTACTTATCACAAATAAAATTTATCCCTAATTAACCCTTTTGAGCCTATAGACTTTTATTTGGTACCCACATTACAAGCCTATACCCTTTTTATTCTTAATTGATATTATTTTGATCCCTTTTCCTCTTAAAGCACTTTAATTGTGAGATGAGCGCTAAAAGAAGTAAGAAGGAACTAAGTGTGGGGTGACTTTTGAATGGAACCAATAAAAGGAAGAAAGGTGCACTTGTTTTGTAAAATAATACACCATTAGCAGAAATTGAAAAAACAAAAAGAATAATCTGAAGGAAAAAAAATAGAGATGAATACATTGTTGTCTTGTTCCTGCTAGTGGGTATGAATTAATGTAGTGCTTAAAGAAGAAGGGAGCATTTTTGGGGTGATATTGTTTGTGAAAGTAAAGTGGATTGAAGAATTTGCGCGTATAGTTGATTATATGGTGTGTTAAAGTGCTTAGGAGAGTTAGTCAATATTCCTAAATATATCCTACCCATCCTTTAGCCCACATTATAACCATGAAAAAGACCTAATTGATTTTAGATCGAGCGAGCCTACATTAGCAGAGATTTACATTAAGGGCGAGCCTATGGTATCAAGTGCATGCATGTGACTTCTTTTGTGAGAGTGAGAGATTTCTTCGATATATATATATATATATATATATATATATATATATATATGAGTCTTTAAACTATATTTGATCATGAGATTTGATTGTGCGGGTTCAACGTATTCTCTTGTTCTTGTTGTGAGGGCACATGGCTTCATGAGGGATAGATAACGTTATTAGACTTCTCTAGGATGTTGGGTGTTCAAGCCATGAGTGCATTGTGACATTGAGTCGATTTTTGAGGCTAGGATTTCTGTGAGCATATTGTCTTTGTTTGAATATTTTTGAAGAATGACATAAGTAAAGGGAAGTGTATGATGATTGCATATGCTAGAGTTTAATTGTTGCTATCAACCATAATCATTGGTGTAGTGTGCTTCGAATATGTTAAGTGCTCATAGATAGAGTAAATTTTTGGTTGACTCGAGGACGAGCAAATTTTAAGTGTGGGGTAGTGATGTTTGGCTATAATTCCATATTTTTAGTGCATTACTTACTTTACGTTTTGATCTTTTAACGCTAAATTGTATTATATTTATGCCTAATTGAGTTTGAGCTTTAATCGCTAGTGTATTGCACTAATGGTATATTTTATGCCTTGTAGGAGTGATTCCGAGCTATGTAGATGTTATGGAATGAATTCAAGTAATTTGGAGCTTTAAAGTTTGAGTAAAAGTTCAAGGAATTAAGTTGGGATCGTGTTTGGGGGTCAACGGATGATAGTTAGAACAAACGAAGACTCCAGTAGGTATATTGTGTACTGTCTATTAGAATAGATATAACTTTTTTTTAGAACTCCATTTTGGCTCTCCAATATATGGTTGGAAAATTAACTCAAAGGTCTACAACTTTCATGTTTTACATTTTTCTAAATTCGAAATGGAACAGGGTGAAAAATACTCGTCAATAGCGCAATCGCGCTCAGGTCGCGCTCGTCAGGCAGAATACTGCACCACTAGCGCGATCGCGCTAGTCAAACCCGGGAAAAGTGTCTTTTTTCATGTTGGAGAAGGTATAATTATTTGAGACCAATCCTACTTGGTATATATACATGGAAAAATGATATTTTGAGAGAGGAGGACGTTTTTGAGAGAAAAACACAAGCACAGAGCCGTCGTGATGGCCGGGTTTCATCTTTTCTTCCACCAACTTAGTATTTTTATGTTTCTTTGTATGATTTGTTATTTTGCTACCATGTCTATATGGATCTAAACTTCACGTTCTAGGGTTGTAGTTCTGTCATGAATATTGTTATTCGAATATTGATTTTGATTTCATAGTTTATCGTATTGGTTTATTTATTTAACTTTGCACTTAATTATTTGATTGCTTGATCACCAATTGAATACTATATACGAATCTAGAGTTGAGCTCGAAAGTGGAAATTCTAGATTGCATATAGGATTGAGTAGATCAAGTTCTTGATCCTGGGTATCGGGGAACGGATTCGCAGTTAGGATAGACATATACCTAATTGCCTTGCTTGGTTGATTTACAGGAATTATAAATGTGTTCTTGTTGATTCTAATTCCATAGACATATAGGAGTTAGGTTAGCTTGAAGAGGGGAGTAAGAACTCGATAGATTCTTATGAGCAATATTAACCCTGTCAACCAATAAACTAGATAAATTAGTTAGTCAATTCAATTGAGGAATACAATAGGAAAGTTAGATAGCCCATAACCCTAGATCGTTTTCATTACATTGATATCATTTATTTGTTTAAAGTTCATTATTTATATTTCTTTATTTAATTAGTTTAAAATCAAATATTTTTAGGTTTAATTCTTGTTCAGATAATTAGGATAGTCTAATTTAGTTAATAGTTAATCACAAGTCCTCGTGGGATCGACATCCGACTTTTAGTCATTTATTACTTGACGACCGCGTATACTTGCGTGTGCGTTTGGCTGCAATATTTTGCCTATGCGATTGCCCACGGACATGGCCCTTTTCCATGCCCCAATGCCATGGCAAGTCTGTCCCACGCACTGCCTTCCGTTGCACTTTAGCCTGCTTTTGCCACTTCGTTTTTGCCTTGCCTTGGCATCACCGCCTCATGCCTTGATGCCTTTGCCATGATCAAGTGTCACCCTCAACCTGTAACTCATTGTCAAGCCCTTGCCAAGTTGCCTCGCCTCCATAAAAGCCTTGTCCATCACTTGTCCGTTTTCCTTATTGCCTTGGCACTACTCGTGCACCTTAACTTGCAACACTCTTGCTACCTCATGACAACGCTCTCGTTGTCAAGTCAAGATCAAAGTGGCGGAGGTCTAACATACCACCCATACCTTTTGAAACTCGACGTCCTCGTCGAGGTTAGCATTTTAGCAAGCTCAACTACGGCCCATGTGCACAGCATGTGCCGTAACCGCTCTTGACTTGGTCAATTTGAAGCTTGTTGCCCATTTTCATGTCTTGGCTTGAATCTGGCGCCAATGCCCTTGTATCCAGCTGCATTGTAGCCATATTTTACCTATGCCATTGCCCACGAACATGGCCCTTTGCCGTGCCCTAATGCCATGACAAGTCTATCCTGCGCACTGCCTTCTGTTGCACTTTAGCTTGCCTTTGTCACTTTATTTTTGCCTTGCCTTTGGCATCACTGCCTCATGCCTTGATGCCTTTGCCATGGTCAAGTGTCACCCTCAACCCGCAACTCATTGTCAAGCCCTTACCAAGCTGCCTCGCCTCCGTCAAAGCCTTGGCCATCACTTGCCCGTTTTCCATTTTGCCTTGGCGCTACTCCTGCACCTTAGCTTGCAACACTCTTGTTGCCTCATGACAACGTTCTCGTTGTCAAGTCAAGCTCAAAGTGGCGGAGGTCTAACACTTAGCCACTGGCTGCAATACAGTTCTCAAGCTTCTGAGAAATGTAACAAATAACAAACCCAGTGTAATCCTACGAGGTCTTGGGAGAGTAGTGTGTATACAGACCTTACCCCGCCTAAAAGGTAGAGAGGTTGTTTCCGATAGACCCTCGGCTTACGAAAAATAGTTAAAAAATAAAGATAAAATAATAAATAAATAAAATAAAATAAACCATAGCACCAAGAAGTAACAAGAAGAGAATAAGAATCAAAACAAAGAGAACAACAGGTAAAAAGGACTGACATCAATACTTTCGACTACCTACTAGTCATCTACCTTGATTTTCGACCTCCACACCTTCCTATCATGGGTCATATCCCCGGTAAGTAGAAGTAACGTTATGTCCTACCTAATCACTGTTGGGAAGCGAGTCAAGTTAATAGATGGAAAAATAATATTTAAGAGAGAAAACCAATAAATTGCACAAGACAAGACAAGGCAAGATTTACGTGGTTTGATAATTTTTGCCTACTCCACTGCCACACAAAGAATAGCTCTTTATTAACTGAAGAGAGAAAGAAGAAGTTTTGGGATGATCTACAAATGAAAATGTAGACCCTTATTTATAGGTATTTGAGTGCCCTGCCGAGGTAAGCGCTTACATCATAAGAATGCTGATGTAAGCGCTTACATCATAGGAATGCTGAGGTAAGTGCTTACATCATAAGAATATCGATGTAAGCGCTTACATCATATTTCATCTCTTTTTTATTTTTTCTTTATTTTTTGTCTACTTTTATATACAACAATAGGTTTGTTCCTATCAATCTCCCCCTCAAACCTATGTTACATCAAGAAATAAAAAAAAATAATTTGCTATTCTCTGGTGGTGCCTTCACGTATCAGTCTTGAAGGCTAACTGAGGCAGCGCACAGCCTCAGTTTGTCAACACCGACAACTTTGGTCAACATGTTTGACGGGTTCTTTGATCCTGGTATCTTCTGCAGGGAAAGAGTTCCTTCATTTATCAACTCTCGGATATGATGATACCTCAACTGGATATGCTTCGATCTTGCATGAAACACTGGATTCTTGGCAAGATGAATTGCACTCTGGCTATCGCTGAAAAGCTCACAATTGTCCTGCTCTTTACCTAGCTCTTTAAGAAAATTCTTGAGCCAAATCATCTCTTTTCTAGCTTCTGAGATTGCCATATACTCTGCTTCAGTGGTAGATAGAGCAACACTTTTATAAAGTCTGGACATCCAACTAACATCAGTACCACCTAAAGTGAACACGTAGCTAGTGGTACTTTTTCGACTATCCAGATCGCGGCCTAAATTTGCATCAGCAAAAACTTGTAAGATAATATTGCTCCTTTTAATATAAAGTGTCATACCTGAGGTGACTTTGAGATATCGCAATATCCATTTTACACCTTCCCAATGCTCCTTTCCTGGATCTGACATGTATCTACTGACAACTCCAACTGCATGGGCTATGTCAGTTCTAGTGCAAACCATAGCATACATCAAACTTCCTACTGTTGAAGCATACGGAACTTTGGACATGTACTTCCTTTCTTCATTTGTCTTAGGTAATTGTTCCTTTGACAGATTTAGATGGCTTCCGAGTGGAGTGCTTCTAGTCTTTGCATCATGAAGACTGAACCTACTTAGTACCTTCTGTATGTACTTTTCTTGAGACAACTTTAAGGTTCCTTCCAACCTGTTTCTGCTAATCCTCATCCCAAGCATTTGCTTAGCTGGTCCTAAGTCTTTCATTTCAAACTCCTCCGCCAGTTGTTGCTTAACCAAGTTGATCTCATTTATGCTAGATCCTGCAATTAGCATATCATCAATGTACAACAGTAAAATGATATAGGATTCATCAAGATTTTTGATATAACATCAATGGTCCATCTCACATCGTGTGAAACCATTTTTATGCATGAATCCATCAAATTTCTTGTATCATTGCCGGGGAGCTTGTTTCAAACCATACAAACTCTTCTTCAACTTACTCACAAGGTTTTCTTTACTAGAAACTTGAAAACCTTTAGGTTGCTTCATGTAGATGTTTTCTTCAAGGTCACCATGCAAGAAAGCAGTTTCAACATCTAGCTGCTCCAAACGCAAATTTTCTACAGCTACGATACATAGCACCAACTTGATAGTAGTTAATTTGACTACAGGAGAGAATATCTCGGTGTAGTCAATTTCTTCCTTCTGCTGAAAGCCTTTTACTACTAATCATGCTTTGTATCTCTTCTTACCATCATGCTCTTCCTTGACTCTGTACACCCACCTGTTCTGCAATGCCTTCTTTCCTTTTGGTAACTCCGTAAGTATCTATGTTTTATTCTTTTGAAGAGAATTCATCTCTTCTTTCATGGCTAGCTACCACTTATCAGAGTCTATCACCTGCATTGCTTCAATAAAATGCTCTGGTTCTCCAGCATCAGTTAGAAGTAAATAGTGAAGAGAGAGAGTTAACCTATCTGGAGGATTCCTGACTCTTTTAGATCTGCTTAATATAGGTTCATGAGTAACAGAATCTGAATTTGATTCAGGTCCTGATTCCAGATTGGGTTCTGCATTTGATTCTATCTCTGGTTCCGGTTCTGGTTCTGATCCAGGTTCGGCTTCTAGTTCTTCTTCAAATTCGGCTTCTGGTTCTTCATCTTCAATTTCAGAATCAGTTGTAATCCCTCTAGCCACTTCATTTTCTAAGATTTTTTCTAACTCAACTGTTTCAGACATTGTTTGTTTGCCGGTGTTGGTTGGTTATACTTCAAGCTTGTCCTTGTACATAACATTTTCATTAAATGTGACATTCCTGTGTCTTAGTATCTTTCTATTCTGATCATCCCAAAATCGATAACTAAAATTATCATCACCATATCCAATAAAGAAACATTTCTTGGCTTTAGGATCAAGATTATATCTATCATTAGAGTTTACATACACATAAGCAACACAACCAAAAAATTTCAGATGTGAGAGAGTTACCTCCTTTCCTGTCCATACCTCCTCAGGAATTTCAAAATTCAGCGGTACAGAGGGTCCCCTATTTATGAGGTAAGTTGCCGTGTTAACAGCCTTGGCCCAAAAATACTTCGGCAATCCGGAATGTATTCTCATACTTCTCGCTCGTTCATTCAGGGTTCTGTTTATCCTCTCGCAACGCCATTTTGTTCCGGTGTTCCAGGAACTGTCTTGATTATTTTCATCCCATTCTCCGAGCAAAATGCTTTGAACTCTTGGCTATCATACTCTCCTCCATTGTCAGACTTCAGACATTTTAACTTTAGACTTGTCTGATTTTCAACTTCAGCTTTCCATCTTTTAAAGGTAACAAACACATCAGATTTATTTTTCAGAAAATAAACCCATACCTTTCTTGTGGAATCATCAATGAAGGTTACATAATAGTGTGAGCCTGCTAGAGAAGTTACAGGAGCTGGTCCCCACACATCTGTATACACTAGTTCCAGCTTCTCTTTCTTTGACGTCCTTCCCACCTTTGAGAAACTAACTCTCTTTTGTTTCCCATAAATTCAATCTTCGCACAAGCCTAATTCAACATGTTTTAGGTTTAACAACTTTTCTTTGGATGCAAAAAGCTTCATTCCCTTCTCACTCATATGCCCGAGCCTCCGGTGCCACAATGTTGTATCATGACTATGATCAACTATTACTATTGTATCTCTTTCTATTGCAGTTGCATACATTGAATCCTCGTGCCACAACCAAATTCCCTTTGGTTATCTTCCACGATCCATTGCCGAATGTTGTTGTATATCCTTTACCGTCAATTTGGCCCATAGATATCAGATTTTTCTTAAGGCCGGGAATATGTCGTACATTTTGCAATTTCCATAGCGTGCCTTGTGAAGTCTTTATATGAACTTCTCCTTTTCCGGCATTGTCGAGAGGTTCGCCGTCTGCTAGATAAACTTTCCCAAATTTTCCAGGAATATAATTATGCAATAATTCTTTGCATGATGTAGAGTGAAAGGATGCACCTGAGTCCAGAATCCAAGATTCGGCTAGACTGTCTGCATAACAAATTAGTGCATCACCGACTTGTTCAGCAATTACATTTGTTGAATTTTCTTCCCTCTTCTTCTTTGGTTCTCTACACTGGCTACTGTAGTGACCCTTTTTATCGCAATCCCAACAAGTAATGTCCTTGCGATTTTTGGATTGTCCTCTTCTCCTTGACTTTGATCTGCCACGACCATGACTTTGTCCTCTTTGGATGATTCTCCCCCTACTTTCGGTACTAAAAGCAGATCCTGGGGAATCACTTAATTCTCTTTGGTGAATATCTTCGCTTAGAACCAAGTCTCTAATATCACTCAATTTGAGTTTGGTACTTCCTGATGAACTGCTAACTGCAGTTACTGTTGCAGACTAACTCTCCGGTAGAGATGATAGTACAATCAACGCCCTGATTTTGTCATCAATTGTTATATTAACAGAACTCAACTGAGTTAATATTGTATTAAACTCATTGATATGTTCCTTGACTGATCCACCTTCTGTCATCTTTAAGTTGAACAATCGACGCATTAAATAGACTTTATTTGAAGCAGATGGCTTCTCGTATATATTTGATAATGCCTTCATCAGGCCTGCAGTGGTTTTCTTGTTAATGATGTTAAACGCCACATTTCGTGTTAGCGTCAAACGAATCACACCAAGAGCTTGGCAATCTAATAGATCCCAATCCGCTTTGGCCATAGTCTCCGGTTTCACCTCGGTCAAAGGTAAGTGTAATTTTTTCTGGTACAACTAATCCTCTATTTGTATTTTCCAGAATCCAAAATCTTTTCCATTGAACTTGTCAATCCTAACCTTCCCTTCTTCCAATGCCATTTTTCACAAAAAATAATTTATGTGAATAATAACGATGATCAATAGTGTCGCACTATTCTTGTGAATAGTACCTACAACAATACTGTATTTTTCTACCAGAAATATACCATCTGTGCTCTGACACCAGTTGTTGGGAAGCGAGTCAAGATAATAGACGGAAAAAGAATATTTAAGAAGAAAAATAATAAATTGCACAAGACAAGACAAGGCAAGATTTACGTGGTTTGGTAATTTTTTTCTACTCCACGACCATACAAAGAATAGCTCTTTATTAACTAAAGAAAGAAAGAAGAAGTTTTGGGATGATCTACAAATGAAAATGTAGACCCCTATTTATAGGCATTTGAGTGTCCTGCCGAGGTAAGCGCTTACATCATAAGAATGCTGATGTAAGCGCTTATATCACAGGAATGCTGATGTAAGCGCTTACATCATAGGAATGCTGAGGTAAGCGCTTACATCACAAGAATGTCGATGCAAGCGCTTGCATCATATTTCATCTCTTTTTGATTTTTCTTTCTTTTGTCTACTTTCATATACAACAATATGTTTGTTCCTATCAATCACTTCACCCATATACTTCTTTTATCTGCCTTTGCCTCTTCTCAGCCCCTTTTGCGCTAACCTCTCACACCTCCTAACTAGGGCATTTGTGTTTCTCCACTTCACATGCCCAAACCATCTAAGCCGAACTTCCTGTATCTTGTCCTCTACCGGGAACGCTCCCAGTCTGGCCCGAATATTTTCATTTCCAATCTTGTCCATCTTGGTAAGCCCACACATCTATCTCAATATCCTTATCTCTGCTACTCTCATCTTCTGGACATGCGAGTTCTTGACTAGCCAACACTTGACCCCATACAACATAATCGGTCTAACCATCACTCTGTAAAATTTACCTTTAAGGTTAGGAGGCATATTCTTATCACATAAAATACCAGATGCTAGCCTTCACTTCACCCACCTCGTTCCAATACGACGTGTAACATCTTCGCCAACTTCTGATAAATGTGCTAGTTAATTAATCAAGGCTTGCATTATTAAGAAGTTAACTGATTAAGGGATCCGTAATGAAATAGAAAAGGCAAGAGAAGTGAAGATAAAGAGGGAAAACAACCTTTGGATTTGTGAGAAACCTTTGCTCTTTTCGCCTCGATTACTATAAAGCAGGTGGAAAAATGCAATGGATGAGTTTTTTTCTTTCTTCTTTTGATAACTAGAAAAAGAAAAAGAGATGAATCAACCTTCTCTTTTAAGTAGAGGAATCATAACAATGATTAGCAGCAGTTTTTTAGGCAAGGGAAGTGACATCTTACCATCCTCTCCTGCCACTTTCACTCCCATCTACTATAATTCTGCACATTCTGCATAAACAATAGTGCGCATTTTACTTTTAAAATGAGGTTACTTCGAAACATTCTTTTTGGTCTTTTTTCCAATCTTTTTGGAAAGAGCTAAAGTAAAGGGAAATCTTATCTCCCTGATTAGTTAAAACATATAAAGATTTCGAAGTTGCATTCTCTTCTTTAAGATTGTTTTTTCTATCTTCAAATTCTTAGAATAAAATGGCCAAACATGAGAAGGGGACTGGTTCATGCAAAACTTCAACGTATACAAAAATATACTATCATCTTTTTTGCCCTTTTACAAGTTTTCTTTTACGGGAAAGGTCAACCTCTAATCTAAATAGGATAAGAAGGAAGTAGGAGGCGGGGAACAACTTGAATGCAGAATAAGGTTATAAGTTATAACCATGAGTAGGGATGGCAATTTGAGCCCAAATCCATTTGACCCGTCCAATCCATTCAAGGTTGGATTAGCCATTGATCTGCCCATTTGTTAAACTCAACTTATTTTGACTACCTCATTTCAGCCTATCTAATGTTGGGCTGAGTTTTAGTCCAAATTGATCCATGAGTAACTTTGCTAAAATATCTTTAAAATAACTTTTTTTTGTTTGTTATGTTATATAAAACCATAACAAAAGAAAAAAAAAGTCTGATTTGATAATTAAATAATTGGGCTTTTTACCTAGCTATACTATATTAGAAACTTATTAACCACTTTTTTTTAGGTTCCTTAAAAATTACATTGTATATCTGTATTTACTATTTATGTATAAAATCATGATAAAAGAAGGATCCCTTAAATATAGTGATTAATTTGTAACTGAATCCCTCATCCCCATCTATCAACTTAATTAGCCTCCTACAATCACGACTTTCTTCCCAATTTTAAAAGATTTTAAAGCCACTCTCCACATGCTCCCGCCTGGCGTTAAATGTCAGCTGCCATCTCCTCCCTTGACTCAATGCCAACCCATTTGACTTTCCCTTCTCCAAGTGAATCATAGAAAGCACCAGCTTATTGGTGACTGCAAAAGAGTGGCCTTCCACTTAAGCCTCGGTCGATTTCTGCAACACGATATCATTATCATAGTATGATTTCAAGACATTTACACCGTCCAGATCACCTGGTGTGTGGCATCAGAAATCAACCTTTTGACTTGTGAAAGAAGTGGAGTTTGAATTAAAAGAAGTTCTCCGTTGAGAACATTGTGAATCTACTTGAGAACATTGTGAAAGAAGCTCTCCACATGCCGCCGCCTGATTTTCAAATTCAATTTCTCTCTTTTTTGCTGATCACCCAAAATATCTATTTTTATTGATATAATGCAAACGAAGTCTCTAATCGCGATTGTATTATAATTATATGTATCATAATTGTTGTAAGAACTTTATTACAAATGTATAATAATTATATATTTTTTGTATATTGTTACGAGCAGTTGTGAGTTCCTGACGAATTTCACAGTTTGTATTACAAATATATGATAATTGTTATTAATTTATTAGTATTGTATCATGTAGTATTTTGAGTATTAATGTACCATATACAAGTTAGATACAATTGTGATATAAGTATTATATAAATATATTTTAGGATTGATGTATCTAATACAATTCAAATACAATTATCATATAATTCCTGAATATTTTTTCTTTTTCGATGTTGTCCGGTCTCCCAACAAAAGAATGATACAATTGATAATTTTTTTAATACTATACAGTTGTCAGCAATGGTGGGAAGAGGGAAGATGAAGATTCTTGTCGTATATTAAGGGATTTTGCTATAAAAAAAAAGAGAGAGAAGAGAAAGGGAAAAAAAGAAAAAGTGTAATTGAATCACTTAATTGAAAGCACTAATAATGGGGTGTGGACCTTTTAAAGAGCAATGCATATAATTTGTAAGAAAATCTAGATACTTATTAAAAACTATAAAACATAAAGAATATAGGTAAATACGTTTCTAATATTGTATAACTAGGTAAAAATTCCTAAATAATTCATAGGAAAATAATACACATTAATTAAATTTTAGTAAGAGTTGGGCGGATTGGACTATGGTCCAATTTTTAATCCAACTTGATTAAGCCCATCTCAGTGACCCGCCCATTTATTGATACAACCCATTTTGGCCCGCTCAAAATCAACCCAACTCATATAACCCATATTAACCCGCTCAAAATCAGCTCAATCCCGCCCACGTAACACCCTTCTAGACTGCAATTTTAAATTCTCATCCTTATTATGTTCTCCTTTATCTTTTGTATTATGGAAATTTTATACCCTATAGAAAACCTTAATACCCTATTTATCA
Source organism: Nicotiana glauca (assembly GCA_026770625.1). Classification (NCBI taxonomy): domain Eukaryota; kingdom Viridiplantae; phylum Streptophyta; class Magnoliopsida; order Solanales; family Solanaceae; genus Nicotiana; species Nicotiana glauca. The sequence goes on along the minus strand of MU682960.1, from coordinate 152,149 downwards.
ATAATAAATACCATTTTAAATTATTACATCCTATAGATACCTTTTATCCTTTATAGCAAAATATCTATTTACAGTTATATCCTAAATTTAAGGCACCGTATATGCTAAATAATATATTTCTCTCTCCTTTTTTTTTTTTTATTTTCTCTCACATAATCACCGTATAACTCCCCTAAACACATTCTCTCTCTCTCTTTTACATACACTTTACCCTCTTCTCCCACATACCCACATTTTTTAATTATTCTCCCACTCAAATACAATATTTCTCCACCATTATCAATCCTACAGCCACCGCCATCAATCTTACCGCCAGAAGCTATATTGAATCACTTGTGTTAGCCTAAAAACATACGCCTGGTAAGTTTTCTTCTTCGATTTTGATACCTTTATTTTGTTTCTTTAATTTTTATACTGATTTTTCTTAAATTTCTTATACAATAACCATTGGTATTGTTATAGTATAAAGGAAGCTTTGGTATACCCACCAATGGCAGATTCAACGTCACACAACAAGTTAATCAGAGGTATACCCACCAAAATTCTTAATTTTGACGGGCCCTTTTTCTCCTTGCAATTAACTCAAGCGGAGAGAAGAACTAAATTGCACAATGACAAGTTGAAAGAAGTCCAAGATGAGAAATCTCCAAAATTAGCAATAAATCCAATTCATTCAAAGAGGGAAAAACCTATGAATCATTCTTCATTCGTCAATGTAAAGGAAGTTGCTGCCAAAAAGACATCAAACACACGACACCAAAAGGTATTTGCTATTTCTTTCAATATGCAGTAAAAGAAATTTATATCTATTCATAATTATTCAATTTTTTTTTACATGTATGATGTTGTATTCGTATGTATTTTATTGTATTTTTGTACTATTTGGTATAATGTATTCTGTATTTTTTAAGTATGTATATGTATTCTTATGTATTTTGATAGTTTCCA
>MU682960.1:115984-149666 GCA_026770625.1 Nicotiana glauca | reverse complement strand
TGGTATTCATAAGTATTCATGTGTATTCATCTTTAATTAATTTTGTTTTTAATTGTTAAAAATTCCAGTAAGTTTTCAAATATATTCAAATGTATCCGTATGTATTCATATGTATTCAACTTACTTATTTTTTAGTCCATATGTGTGGTATCTAGTTTTTTAATATATATGTAGTCTTATGTAAGTGTTTGTAGTTATATTGATATGTATTTGAATCTGATTTACTATGAAAAATGCAATGTATTCACCTGTATTAACATGTATTTAACATTGTTAAATTCAAGGAATTAATTTGTTTGTGAAACAACAGCCAAAATTTGCACCCCATATCAGTGTTTATACTAACACTGATATAGAGTCCCGGCTAAAAGAGAACCTTAATCCTGTTTAGTACCAACAATTTGGCGATACATGCTTTGGCTCATTTCTTCAAATGAAGCGCTGTGAAGTTCAACATCAATTATTCAGATGCTTCATGGCTCTCCAGTTAGAAGGCACTGCTAACAATGTATTTGCAGTACACGTTAAGGGAGTTTGCGCTTGTCACTGGCCTAAAATGTGTTGGTAATGATGAAGATTTTGAGTTTAGTGAAACGATTCCTAACCGACTTATTGAGACTTACTTTGGGGGTGCTAATCTTTTCAAGAAGATACATTTGATGAAATGCTTCGATGAAAAGAAATGGGGTCCCGATAATGATGGTGATGCCTTGAAGATATCTTTGTTATATTTCATACACACCTTCATTTTTTCGTCCGAGAAGAATGGTACAACTATACCAAGGCAACATTTTGACTTAGTAGAGAGTGGGCGATATTCTGAATATCATTGGGGTTTTAAAGCATTTGAGATGTTGACAAAATTAATTAGCATGAAGATGGATGCTGTGAAGAAGTATTATAGAATAGCTGGGATGCTCCTAGCTATGCAAGTGTGGTTTTATGAGTGATGTTCTTCTGTTGATTCTAAAATTGCACACCGAGTTGATGACATGGTCCCCAGAATACTCAATTGGAGAACCACCAGCAATCAGCCAAAATTTGGTTATCTGACGAACGGCATGTTCAATGACACTGGAAAAAGGATAATATACAAATTGTATCATTGCTAGTTTAGATATTGTATATAGATGTATGTAGTTGCATTCACATACATTTCTTATGCTTCAATAACTGTTGTAGTTCCTTCTGTTATATTCTACAAAATATGCTGCATACAGTTGCATACAAATGCATCCAGATTTTGCATACATTTGCATATAATTTACTGTATTCATTTCAGGGATATTGATAATCTGCTGCATACTGTTATTGTTGCATATAGCGGAATACAATTGGATATAAATGTATATTATTGAAATAAATATTTTCTTGAAGATTCAAAATACATGTATGCAAATGCATATGAACTAAAAATCAACTGCATACAGTTGTATACAAATATATACAGAAATAGCATACAGTTGAATACATCTACTGCATACAATTATGCACATATGCATACAACAATTTATAGCTGTTGTAGTTTTTAGTAAAACTTTAATTATATATCGTTTTTTAGATTGTTTTTAAGGACATCAGTCCAAGCGATATAGAGCTTGCCGTCATTCAGATTCCTCCTGTAGCCGCCGATGTTGAGAACAGATCTACTCCTGCTCATTCAGACAAATCGGGAGAGGATTCTGATGACTTTTCTCCAACACCCGATCTTCAATCTAAGAATAAAAATATTGCAATTGTTGGTCCATCTTCATCACCTCCACTTAAAAAGTGCAAGGAACATGAAAGGCATCATAATGAAACAGAATATCGGCCCAAGATTCCTCCTGTTTGTGTTTCTGAAAGTGGACATAAAGTTTTGGATAACAATCAGCTGCCAGAACGCCAAAATGACGAAGTATCTTCTTTGAGGAAAGACCTCAATTCATTCAAAGAATATGTGAGTATTTAACCACAAATTAAACATTACAGTTTTTGGCTCAATCTTCTATTTTTTTTCTATTGTTAAGGTTGTGGGAGATTTAAAGTCTCTAAGAACATTGATCAATGATAACTTCAAGAAGTTTTCAGACCATCTTCAACAAAACCAGCAAACTGAACCCAAAGTGAGACGTGATGATGGCATTGAAACAGATGTCGGATATAATGTTGAGGTTTAACATTCTAAACATATTGAGCATTTGGTTTTTCCAGTATTCATATTTGTGTTAACCTTAATATGTAAATGGAATTACCTGCTGTATTTAAATATATTTCAGTTGTATTTTATAGTATTCTGATTAGGTACTCTTGAATATGTGTAATGTATTCTAGCTACTTATAAGTATATAACTGTGTTATAACATAACTTGAAGTAACTGTTATATTTAAATGTATTTCAGCTGTATTTTGTTGTATTCTGATTTGTTAATCTTGAATATGTGTAATGTATTCTAGCTAATTATAAGTATATAACTGTATTATAACATAAGTTGAAGCAACTGCTATATTTGAATGTATTTCAGCTGTATTTTGTTGTATATTGATTAGTTAATCTTGAATATGTGTAATGTATTCTAGCTACTTATAAGTATTTAACTGTATTATAACATAAATGGAACCAACTGTTGTATTTAAATTTATTTCAGCTGTATTTTGTTGTATTTTGATTAGTTTATCTTGAATATGTGTAACGTATTCTAGCTAATTATAAGTATTTAACTGTATTATAACATAAATGGAACCAACTGTTGTATTTAAATTTATTTCAACTGTTGTTTGTTGTATTCTGATTAGTTTATCTTGAATATGTTTAAGGTATTCTAGCTACTAATAAGTATTTAACTGTATTATAATATTAAGTTACTACACTAACAATGATACATACAACTACCAGAAACAAGTGCTTAATGAACAATGTTTGGAGTCAAGAGGAGAGTGCAAAACTACATCTGATGTGCCGTCCAACATACCATCTGCAGTTCAAGAGGATGTCTCTACAGAATTCTATGTATCTCAGTTTAAGCTGGACGACAAGTTTCTTCCCAGTCAAATTCCAGAAACTAGAATTGTGATTTGCGCCAGTGCAAAAAAAGCTGAAGCAACACCAATACAATCTCATAGGAATCGGCGACCAAGTAGATGGAACTCTTCGCCTTATGAGTCTAACTTCGACTCAGGAGGTAAGTGATTTTATAAACTTAAGATTCACCTTTCCTCATAGTTTTTAAATTTAAAAGTCCCTACTCATTAATTCAATGTACAATAGGTACCTCAGTAAAGTTGACCCCCATTTTTGAGAAAAGACACCCCTTTGAGGATCATTCAATAACGGAGTCACATCCTATGGTAATCATCCAGGAATATGACAAATGGGTTCGTGATGGTCTTCTAGCTAGACATGATCAAAAGTGAGTTTTTCCCCGGTCATTGTATTAATATTTTATGATTTTAAAAAAATATATATAATGATATTTATACCATACTTGTAGAAGTAAATTGGAAGACCATTACAAGAAGAACAAATTAATACTTCACATACCATTGGATTTTGGAGTTGATCAAGTTAATTCCAAAAATTAGTTTTACCTTCTATCATTTGACGGGCAGCTATGGGATGACAATGTAAGTTTTTTCCCCAACTTAACTAAATTTCTTTGAATAACAACATGTTGTTTTATTTAGCTGTTTTCAATTCTTTTACTGCGATGTATTCATTTTTATTTGTTATATTCAGCTGTATTAAACTTTGATTAGTTTGGTCGTCATGGGCAAACATCTGTATTAATCCCCCTGAATTCTAATGTATTCAAGTGCATTCGTATACAACATTATTTAATACCTGTATTCATGTGTATTCAACTAATTTCAACTGCATATGTATTCAGCTTCATTATATATCAGATTTCATCTATAGTTTCAAATGCTTTAATCAGCTATAGTCAGTTGATTTCTATAGAATTTATATTCAGCTTTACTCAACTTATAAAATCAGAAGTATTTACCTATATTTTAAGTTGAATTCAAATGGTTTAATCAGCTGTATTCATCTGTATTCACTCTAGTTTATTTGGATCTAGATGTATTCAGGTTTAGACAATCATATACAATTGTTTAGATCATAAGTAGTCAGTAGTATTACTCACTATAATTCATCTTAACATATTTTAAATACAATTCTGAATTGGTTTAATTAGATGTAGTAACATGTAGTAAGTTGTAGTCAACATTTTAATTCACATATAGTTTGTTATATTCAACTGTACTTTCATATGTATTTCTCAGTATTCAGCTATATTAATTAATAGTTCAATTAATTAGACTGATACCATATACTTACCTATTTTGTATATAGCATATTGACGTGATATTCTACTACTTGAGGAAGAAGGGAAAGTACAATCAAATAAGCAAGTTCAAATATACAACTGTTGATTGTATTTTCAAGACAAGAATCACTGAAATATACGATAGGTATGTTGATATAGATAGTAATTCTAACGTATCCAAACAAGAGGATGTTGTATGTGAGTACATGAGGGGCTACAGATTGAATGCTAATGTACCTTGGCATACTGTTGATAATGACTTGATATCAGTCAACTTGAAGGACAAACTACACTGGGTACTGGCTGTTGTCGTATTCAAGGAGAGATGTATCAAAGTGTATGACTCTTACATATCAGCAGGTCATGATGCCTATGTAGTTGCTGAGATTGATAAACTATCTAAGCTTTTACCTATGTATCTATCCATCAGTGGCTTTTACAGAGATAGTCAAGACATAGATTGGTCTGCTTATTCAGCATATACTGACAAGTCACATAACGATCCCTTTGAAGTTTTTTTTATTTCAGATCTGCCTCAACAAAAAGCAGGGAGCATGTAAGTATTCAATCATCATTCTTGTATGTTACATACAAATCTAATTGTATGAGTTATTTTTAATTTTATCAATCAATTATTTTTCAGGGATTGTGGAGTGCATGTTGCAGCATACACAGAGTTTCTGATCACTCTGGGAGAGATTCCGAATACAATATTTGATTCCACTCTACTCCGTCAAAGATATGGAGCTCTCATATGGGAATATGCTATGAGCAAGATAGCCGCTGATTCCATAAGCGAGAATGAAGCACCTTCAAAGATTGCTAGGCAAATCACTGAGTCGGATGCCAAGATGCATATAGTGTTAGAATAACTTTTGATTATTATTGGTTTGGAGTGTAGAATAGAGCTGAATACTATTTTGAGTAGTTTTGGTTGTAGATGCTATTTAGTTTTGATCACTTATAGCAATAGTGTTCGTGTATGACAATTGCTAATTTTCAATGACTGTTTCACTTTGGTTTTTGATAAGTATTCATGGTTATTCTTCGGTTTTAATACATATCTTACAGGAGTCATGTATATATTAATACCAATTAACTTTTTTTGAACAGGTTTTAGCTAATGAAAATGTTAATGTCAATGTCAGAATTCAACTGTATTTTTTTTGCTTTTAGTTGTATTCATCCGTATTTAAATATCAGATGTATTCAGTTGTATTTAAGTGATTCTTCGTCAAGAGTTAGTTGTATTCAAATGTATTATTTAGATGTATTCAGCTGTTTTATTGTGTATTCATTTACTACGAGTACTACTAAACTATATTATTCAGTTCTATTTGAAAGTCATAATTGTATTAAAAGTCACATTTGTAAAAATATAAGTTCATGCTCTTAGTTGTATTCAACTATATTTAACTGTAAATTTTAATTGTATTTAAGTGGTGAGTTGTATTCAGATGTACACATTTGTATTTAAGTCTATTATTCAGCAGTACTTAGTTGTATTTAAATTTGTTAGTCAGTCGTATTCAGCTGTATTTAACTAACCATTTAACTGTATAAAAATACCTCTACTACATGTATTTAGGAAATATTCAAGAAAACAATTTCAAAATATATTACTTGACAAGGAGAATTTATTACATCTGATAATGTCATCAAAAGTATTGACAAATCGTTGAAGCACCAATACATGTCGGAGTTCTAACTATTTATTACGTGGTGCATTTCTACACGTTCGCTTGTTATGTCCTCCCTGCCCACATATGCTACATGAATGTTGATTTTTCGGCTGCAATAATTCACTTAAAGTTTTATCGTGCTTCTTCTTTGGCCTTCCAGGAGGTCTTTTCTATTTGGGTGGTAGTACAACCTCCCCTGCAACATGTTCTGATATATTTCAGTCATTTTTGTCCGGTAGCGGGTACACTGGCACATCATATGTCATTACAATTGTACTTGGTTTGTAATAGTTAGAGCAATATTCATCTGGCTTTAGAAACTTGCTCTTCAATACAGTCCAAGCATGTGGGCATGGCAATTCATCAATTTGGAACCTCCCACAAACACATTTTCTATCTAACAAGCACACTGTGTAATTCCTCCCACCATCATTAACCGTATGTAAGTATTCAGTTGATGGTACCACCTACATTTAAAAATAGTAGTATAAGTTTTGCGCACATTCACCTGAATTACCAAATGTATAATGCTGATTTAATAAGTTACATACAACTGAAACATTAGCATACATATGAATACATTATATTTTTAGACCAGCAAAATATCAACTGCGAGAAGTGCAGAACTTATCAAAAGTCTGTTGTACTTTAGCAACAGTATGCTAAAAAAATTATTATAATCATACGTATTCACAATATATATAAAAATTAAATCTCATATTGCTAGTTGTATTCTGATGTATTCAAATAGTTTTTTGAGCATGTAACTTAGTTACATCCAGTTGTATTCATATCAGATCTATAGAAAAATATGCCTTTTATGTGCTTGCATGTATTCGGTTGTATTAAGTCCTTAAAAATGATTGTATTCAATTGTATTTATGCCAGTAATTCCGAAAATAACTAAAAATATATACAACAATGACAGTAAAATTTAACTTACAGTCATATGTATACACATTGTCTCATTCAACTCCAACATCTCCTAGTATTTTTTCCCAAGCGTCTTATATGTCTGTGTAGCTTCTTTGCGGTTACTACAATTCCAATATCCAAACATATTCCTAAATTCTTCGAGGAAGTCGTATATTGGCAATTCCCTTGCTGAAACTAGTGCGGCATTGATTGACTCAGCAATATTTGACGTCATTGTCCATCCCCTGTTAACAGGTGCATACAACCTAGCCCACTTTTCGTAACCAGCTAACTCTAAGTATTCTTTCACCCTAATATCTATCTTCTTCACCTTCTCCATCAGACTGTCAAATTCAGCTTGTGTATATGCTTTTGCCATCGAGAAGTATATCTCGCTCAACTTGGCGTGGCTCTTTTTGAATTTCTTATATACGTTGTTCCATAGATGCCATATACAAGCAAAATACGGTACATCCGGATACACTCTCGATACAGATTTAATGATACTCTCATTTCTATCTAAAACAATGCACATGTTTTCCCTTACACCATATGCTATCTTGAATTGCTCAAAGAACCACGTCCAAGCAGCATCGTTCTCTGAATCAATAACACCATATGCTAGAGGCAATATATGACCTGTAAATACAATTGAATACAATTATATTTAAATACATGTATTTCAAACTCAGAAACTACTAACAGATTGTATTATTATTCAGATACTCACCTGCACCATCCAACATGCTTGCCGAAACGAATGTTCCGGTGTAGTAAGATTTTAGGTGACTTCCATCCACAACAGCAATTGGTCTACAATGTTCAAACCCCCTTATAAAGGCATACAATGATATATACACGTACATGAATTCATTCTTTGGCGATTTTTCCAATCTGATGTGGGAACCTGGATATGTCATGTCCATTGTATATAAGTATCCTGGTAATTTCTTGTATGAATCAGCCGGTTCACCTCTAAGAAAATTAATTGCCTTTTCTTTAGCCCTCCACGCCAACATGTAACATCTGCACCTAAATCTGATTTTACATCATCAATAATATCCCTCGGAGTGTATTTCTTATGGTTTGTAAGCTTTGGCCTTATAATACCACCTATAAGACTGCTACTAGCCTGTCGTTGCTCGTACACCTTATCCTTCAGTGGACATGTATGATTATCACTGAATTCTCTCACCTTGAATAGTTCTGATTTGTTAACACTTGAAGCCTTAAACCTCCATTCACAATCTTCTGAAATACATAATAATGCATAGCTGCAAAGTACGAACAATTTAAATTTGATTAGCATACTCGTTTACAAAAAAAAAACAGCTCATACATCAGAAAAATACAATCTGACATATATACATCTTGAATACATATTAACAAATTTACAAGTGTATATATAATTTTGTATACTACTGCATTCCAATTTGTTTAAATGCGTATAAAAATAATGAATACAACTGAATACACTTGTATGAATATGCAAACACTTAATACCACAGTAGACCAAAGTATTTTTACACCAGTAAAATACATTTGAATACATGTAATTGAGCACCCTAAATAAACATATATTTTCATATGTGTTCATCATAAGGAGGAAACACACAAATACGTTCAAATACAATAAAATACATAATATTGCATAGCTGCAAAGTACGAGCAATTTAAATTTGATTAACATACTTTTTTACAAAAAATACAACTCATACATCAGACAAATACAATCTGACATATATACATCTTGAATACATATTAACAAATTTACAAGTGTATATATAATTTTGTATACTACTGCATTCCAATATGTTTAAATGCGTATAAAAACAATGAATACAACTGAATACACTTGTATGAATATGCAAACACTTAATACCACAGTAGACCAAAGTATTTTTACACCAGTAAAATACATTTGAATACATGTAATTGAGCACCCTAAACAAACATATGTTTTCATACGTGTTCATCATCAGGAGGAAACATACAAATACGCTCAAATACAATAAATTTAAACAAACACCTAACCTGACAACATTAGACCGATCAACCCGGAATTGAAACCTTTGAGCTATAGCATAATTCTCCATCACCTCTTTCAATGGCGCCTTATCCTTATAAACTTGTCCAGTAATAACCTCCTTTTGATCAGTTTTTGAAATTATCAAATCCTTGTGGAGTTCGAACACTCCAATCGCTTCTCCTGAATTGACAAATTCTATTGCGAGTGTATCATTTGTATCGGAATCATACATTTGAACTGCTTCGTCTATTTGCATAATGTCACCTTGATTTAAACTACCTCCGAATATAAGCTCTTTTTCGATAGTTGTTATGCACAAAGGATACATCCCAAATTCTCTGTTCTCTTTCTTCAATTCTACATACACTTTATAACCCATATCATTGTGTATTTCCATTGGCGTGCGATTTCCTTATACGTTGTATTGTAGTTTAATGGTCTTTGAGCTCAAATCTATACTCAGTTGACTAGAAATTGAAGCAACTAGATCATTAAAGGAGGCATACTCCTTAATCAGTATTCCCTCAATTGAAAAGTCGATGTAATTGCCCTAATCGTTCCACTTGCCAGAATGACGCAACAAAACTGTTAAACTTGTCATATGTATAGAGGAGTTATACCTTCTTTTGTATATAATTTGTATCAATCGAAAAGAAGAAGAAGAGAATGGCAGAATATCGATGTGGGATTGCTCTGTTTTTTCGCTTTTTCACGTTTCTGGGTTTCTTTCTTTGACAAGAATTAGGGAAATCTAATTTGATTAGATTTCCTTCCGTTTTTAATAATTTTAACCTTCCAGATTTTACGCAGATACGTTACTGTATTTAACGTTAATGGCGTTTGAATACAGGTAAATACATATCAAAATTAACTGGCAGTCCTGTTTTCACGCTTATTTTTTTGGTTGTATTATTAAATACAATAGCTTAAATACATAAAATACATTATATATTTTCATAAAAAATATCTATAACACGTAATATAGCAAAGAATATCAATAAATAGCTAATTAAGACTAAAAGATGGTGCTTTGTGAAAAATTCTCTTGTATTATCCTAGTTAGTGTTCGCTTTCTTTAAAAAAATTGACACAACTGAAATTAAAATGAAAGTGAAATGAGAAACAAAATGGAGGGAGAGAGAGGAGAGGTGGGTCCATGACCAACCAATAACCACATTATGTTCCACGTTTTCTGTCGGCTTTAGTCATGTAGTCAACCAGAGTAAAAATTCCAGTGTGTAAAGTCCCTCCTAGAAATTCTCAATACCCCATAAAAGAAAAACGAAGTATAAAGAGAAAGGAATGTCGATCCAGTTCGAGAAGTTTTATTTTGTATGTCCTACAACTATAATAATTATAATTGATATTAATTGTATGAGATTTTTTTTTATCTCGTAATATTATGAATTTTAATTTTATATTTTTAGCTCCATAAAACTGTAATATAAAAAATTGCCCCGTCCGTACAACTAATATAAGTTGCCTGATACCCAAAATAAAATTTTCCATCCAGTTCTAGACTTCTCCTTCTGCTCCCGCCTCCAAATCTTACCATTAAACACTAGTACAATAATTCCATTTTAAGCACTTAATCACAATTCCCCCAATCAACAACTTTATCTTTTACCAGTAGTAACCACAGTTTCAGAAAATATGGGAGGGGTAACCTCGTCAATGGCGGCGAAGTTCGCGTTTTTTCCTCCAAACCCACCTTCTTACAAGCTTGTTAAAGATGATCTCACGGGTCTTTTGCTTCTTAGCCCTTTTCCTCACCGTGAAAATGTTGAAGTCCTTAAATTGCCCACTCGTAAAGGTACTGAAATTGTTGCTGTTTACGTTAGGCATCCTATGGCTACCTCCACTCTACTGTATTCCCATGGAAATGCTGCTGACTTGGGTCAGATGTACGAGCTTTTCGTTGAATTGAGCATTCACTTGCGCGTTAATCTCTTGGGGTAAACTTTACTCTCTCTTTTTCTCTTTCTCTCTCTCTTTCTTCTTATCTGTGTGAAAAAGTCTTGATTTTTTAGAAAAAGGATATACCAATTAGGGATTAAAAGTTAGTTTGTTATTACATTTACATTGGGTTCCGTGATGGCAAGGGCGTTTTTAGCAAGTTAAATACTTGTATGTTAGTTTAGGGATAATCGTAGTTTTAGATTCTCAATTTGCTTAAACAATATTTTTTTAGTATTGGAATGGAATTGGGTAGAAAAAGATCAAATATAGGCAATACCTATTAGCTGAGAATATGTTCTAGATGTTTAGCCATGTTATACACAGTGTAGTCAAACAACAACAACAATAACAACCCAGTATAATCCCACTTAATGGGGTCTGGGGAGGGTAGTTTGTACGCAGACCTTACCCCTACCCTGGGGTAGAGAGGCTGTTTCCAAATAGACCCCGACATCCTTCCCTCCAAGAACTTCCCACCTTGCTCTTGGGGAGACTTGAACTCACAACCTCTCGGTTGGAAGTGGAGGTTGCTTACCATCAGGTTAACCCCTCTTGTCTACACACAGTGTAGTCAAAGAAAAACTTTAAAAAACACTCCAAGTCTATGAGGGCTTTAAGCTCAATATAAGTGTGGGTCTTGGTGAAAAAAAGGCACAATGAAGGAAAAGGATAAATTTTCTTCTATTCTGTCACAGAAGGAAAATGATATCGAATGATCGATTCACCATTGAGAACATTAACCCCAAAAAGACGAATATTGTTATATTCTAACCGCGGCAGATCAAACAAGAACTTGATGAGTGAAATCCGCTGACAAATAAAGAGAACTTTTTGAATATATACATGTATGTAATTTTAGAAAAAGTAACAAATTCATTCATAATATTTTCCTTAACAATTAATACTCCTATTTGCCGATTATAATTTGTGTCTAGTATCGCTCCATTCAAGATAGAACTCATGGGCAATGAGTGTGCATACCTTAGTACCTTGTCTATACTGAAGTACAACTTAAGCGAGGTGCGATTATTAATGCAGTTGGGTCCAAAGTGCAGAGTGGAATAGAAGATTTATATGGAAGATCCTAACTGGTTTAGGATTGAGGTGTAGTAGTAATAGTTGTTAGTTTTCGTGTTTGCTATCTGAAGTTTCTAGTAGTTTCGGATTTTCGGTTTTTGGGTCTGGCAGCTAATACTTCTTTCTTTGAGGAGAGGGAAACAAGAATTACCACTGGATTGCTTTTATTTCTTAACTATCCAATATTGGTATTGCGTTGAAAGTATATTCAAGTTTAGAGGATATACGGAATTGCTGGATTTGTTATTTGTCGTGGTATTGTTTTGAGTGGTTATTCAAGATTAGAGGATATACAGAATTGCTGGATTTGTTATCTGATGTGGGCTCGTGGCCAGTTTCTGTTTGATCCCTCGTACTCACAGGATTTAGCTGATAGTAGTCAGCTGTGAAAAGTGTTATCCAACTGTCTTAGTTTCATCATGGTTTCCTGGGAATTCTTTTAACTTTCAAAAAGAATAAGAGATATAACTATGATGATGAGCACGGGAGTTGACGCACATTTTAAGTTTACCTCTTTCCATCCCTTACCTAGAAGTAGCACAGGCTTCTAGCTCTAATGTTAGACATTACTGGGTTTGTGTCATCCCAAATCCTCAATCTTCATTAACACTTGACTTTTCGACTTGGACTATCTGTTACGCTTGCGTTTGATGGTAAAAGAGATTGTTAAAGCCAACTTCAAGGAAGTTTCTGAACATGGCACGTTTCTTTTGCGAGGCTAGTGACCACAAAATTCAAGTTTATCACTGGTAAATTTGAGCTTCTTTGATTTTCTGGACAGATTAAGCTTCAAAAAGACTACTAGTTGAACCTTGATAGATTTTTGTACTTTGGATTAGAGCTGTGCTTTGTAGGTTGGTCACCGATCTTGTGTTTCTTTCAATGTTCCCAAAGTGCCTTTGTCATATTGACGCCCTAACAAAACTAATCTCAAGTCTAGGAGTAGGATAAAATACACAGCCATGTTAGATTGTCAGTTACTATTTATCAGACTTCCAATTTCAAATGGATATAGACGTCCAGTAGCACAGGGTAATCTGCTGGTCCTGAGATGATGTTGACGCCAGAACTCAAGCTTGTGAGTGATTCAAATTTTCTGAAGACGTTTCAGTGTAGGGTACAAAGTAGGTCAGTGTGTGCATGAAGGCATTATTCTTGCATAGACAGACTCTGTGCATTAGGCAAAAAAATATGATGCTGCGACTGCAGCCTGTCTACCCTCTATGTGATGTAATCTGCAGGTATATATGAATTTATTAATATGCATTAGCATAAATATGTGCAATAATCTTTACTGTCCACTTTGTGATGACATCTACTTGGCTAGTAGTCCAATTTGTGTTAAAACTAACATAGAGTCAAACATGCTAATTAGTGTATTAGCCACTTACAACTCCCTACTCGCTCCCCACCCAGAAAAGCTAAAGAAAAAGGAAAAAGGCGGCAGATGATACTCCTAATGCCACTTAGTTTTATGTAGGTATGACTATTCTGGATATGGCCAGTCAACTGGTAAGGTATGTAGCTTTGAACATCATTTCATAACTTCGCTTAAATCGTATAATATGCTTTGCTTTTTTGCATATAATAGAATTTGACGATATTTTCTGTTGTCTTGTATTTGCTATTTGCAGCCAAGCGAGCAGAATACCTATGCAGATATTGAAGCCGCATATAAGTGCCTTGAAGAAAACTATGGTACAAAGCAGGAAGATGTTATCCTTTATGGCCAATCAGTTGGTAGTGGGCCCACTTTGGATCTTGCAGCTCGTCTGCCACGGTTAAGGGCAGTCATTCTGCACAGTCCCCTTCTTTCAGGTTTACGAGTCATGTATGCTGTCAAGCGCACATACTGGTTTGATATTTACAAGGTAGCATTCATCTTTTTGGTGTTGTTGTTTGCGCTCATAGTACTTACCAATGTAATATGTGATTATATTTATATTTATGGATGTGAAAGGTTGGGGGCCTTTCTACCTTACAATATGTAGTGCTTTCTTGATTGTGTTGCAGAATATTGACAAGATCCCTTCGGTTAATTGTCCGGTGCTCATCATTCATGTGAGTGTGGCATTTACCTTTGACTAAGCAAAAAAGTTGTTGAATTGTCCATTTACCTGTCATTCGATAGTCAATTATGGTGCATGGAATGATTTATATCTGTGGCAACCACCTCACTTGGGTTGTTGTTGTTGCAGCCACCTCGTCCATGAATTATGATATGTTTTGCGATTTAATTTAGGGTGTGTTTTATAATTCGAAAAGAAAGAAAAGATTTTGAGGCATCAAAATTTTCATGACTAAATTTCTCCTCCTGAAATCTGAGCATGATTGTTTGGATATGCGTGTTTGGTTCTAGACAAAAATCAGAGACGGAAGACTAACAGAAGATGAATTTTATACTGCATATTTTATGTTTCCTTTCGGGAGACACTCATTGCAAAGATTGTACCGTGTTTAGCCTGTGTGTTAATTGATATGCAGGGAACTGCAGATGAAGTAGTTGATTTTTCACATGGCAAGCAGCTCTGGGAGCTATGCAAGGAGAAGTATGAGCCTTTATGGATCAAAGGAGGGAACCATTGTGACTTGGAGCTCTATCCAGAGTATATCAGACACCTAAAGAAGTTTGTAGCAACTATTGAAAGGTCCCCATCACAGAGGATCAGTTCTAGGAAAAGCACAGAGCAGTTTGAGCCACCTAGGAAGAGTACCGATGTTGTTGAAGCTTCAAGAAAAAGCACGGACCGTAGAGAAAAACCAAGACACAGTACAGACAGGCCTGATAAGTTAAAGAATCATTCAAGTAATGTTATTACAGACAAACTAGAGAAGCTAAGGGTCTCAGTTGCACAAATGGAGAGATCTCGACGAAGTGTGGATTGCACTGAGAAATCAAGGAAAAGTATTGACCACCAATTAGAAAGATCTCGGAAGAGTGTTGATAGAATGGAGAGAATACGAACGGGGTGATACTTAAACCAAATTATAAAATTTCTTTAAAGTTTGATGGTGTGGGAAAGAATGAAATGAGTTGGTTATTATTTAAATGGTTTTCAAGATATGCATTGGTCTGTAAAAATCCTCTAAAATAATCAGTGCTTGAATCAAAGAGTGATGTTATAAATTTGCTCTTTCCTATTTTTCTTCTTACTAGATAATATCATTGGGTGGAATTATTACTAGATAATAAGAGGGGGAAAACTCAACTGCACAATAGTGATCAAAAGGCGAGGATGACTGAATCTCCTCAATTGCCATAACTAAGAGAAAACCTGAAGAAGCAATTGGAGACCATATTACAATTCAAACCCCATGATTCCTTGGCATCATATTGCTGATGGCTTATGAGGACACCACCCCACCTTCAAATTCTACTATTAACTTTAAAGGGGGGAAACAAAGGAAGAAGCAAGAACCGATAAAACCAAAATCTGGAGTATCTTAGATATACTGACTTCATGTCTTTGAATATCAGTTCAAGTGAGCTGAACCTTCCAGCAAAGGTAATCTGGCTGAGTGCTCAGTATATTCAACTATGGCGGAGGGAGCAAGACGACCACTGCAGATCTCATGAACAGTAGAGAAAAGGGGGAATAATTGTAACAATCCTCGATGACTTAGAACCTCGTAAACCTCCTTCGCTGTAGAGACACCCTTCAAAAGTTTTTAAAAAAAACATAGCAAACTTATCAACTTGCAGGTGTAAAAAAAGTTGCAGCAGTGGATAAACATCAATAATTTGTTTTAAAGTAGCTAGAATGAAGAATCTTTAGCCCAGACAATATACCCTGCTTTTTACTTTTGTGTTAATTTGAACATGTATATGCAATTTCAACAACTGATACATAATCAATGTCAAACTTAAATACCTGCAGTTTTTGGCCTTGCAGCATCTCCGCTTCAAGTTCATCAAAAGACCTAAAAAGTCGAGCGGAAAATAGACTTAGCACATTGTCTTCTTTCTATATTAAGGAGGAAGCTAACAAGAGCGAAAACCTTTTTCCTCCATTCCTTGCAAAAGCATCAGCACATTTCCTGTTTCTTCCTCCCACTGCATATACGATTATTTATTAATGATACCATGTGAAAATGATATTCACGAGTGGAACGAAAACTGCATGGATACTTACAACAAGTAGTTATTAGATCTGCTACCCCACAACTCTCAAAGAATGTATTATCTTTAACCGAAGGGAACAATAGCTTGGAGAAAGCCTTCATCTCTCTCAAGCCAATTCTCATTATTGCAGCCTGTTATGTAGTTTATAAACAAACAAGACTTGTTAATAAGAGGAATAATTACTCGATTTCCTTTAAATGTAGAGATCTAATATCTTTCTAGTGGCTACCTTAGTGTTATTTCCCATCTCTAGGCCATCTACAAAGCCTGGCATATCACGAATTTAAATTCTCCATTACTCAAAAGGTAGTCGACTAATGATAAGATACATGACAATAAAAGTAAAAGTATATAAACCTGCCGCTAGAGCCACAACATTTTTCAGAGTTCCACAAAGTTCAACGCCTTCCACATCTTGTACCTATTTCCATTAGTTTAAATGCATTAGAGAATTGCTGATCAAATTAGATGTCAAAAGAGATCAAAACTAGCAATGTTTCCAAATGCAGGTTTATCTGTACTCACAGCTGACACCATAAAGTAAGGAGTATTGAATAGGCGAACCCATTTCTCTGCGATCTCTTTGTTCTCCCTATATCCAACTGTTGCTTCACTGAACTTCTCAACAGCAATCTGTAGGTGAAAACGTTAGCTATATTCATGCTAGGTTGACATATACTAAAATGTTTCCAGCAATATTAACCTCATTAGCAATGTTTGCTCCACATAGAACACAACAATTGATCCCAAGAACTTCAGAGATGAGAGTAGAGATCATGCATGGTCCTTCCCTCTTGACCTCCATTCCTTTAATTAGGGAAATTGCTTGAGCATCTTTCCTAATTTTTCCAACTAGCCTCTTGCATATGCCCTCCATGAATTGATGAGGAGTGACAAACACTAACATGTTAGCATCCCTCACTGCAAAATTTTCCCCACTGTGAACTATTAGAAAAGGACTAAAACTCCACACACTACCTTTCATGATATTCTAAGCTCATCTGTTACTTTCAAAGCAGCAACCATTCCAAAAGCATTAATGACCATAATCATAATACTCCCTGCTTCTTTTATAAGGCAGTGCTTGACAGTATTTGATTGGACATGGAGTTCAAACAAAGGAAAGGAAATAGACTTTTGGTACATAACAAAGGTATCTTTAGAACTTGTTATCTTAAAGAGGCATGGCATTTTGTGGCTATAAGAGTGCTGTATAAAATGGCAACATGAAACAATTTAACATATATGAAAAGGTGTTGTACTTTTTGGAACTCACAACAAAAGAAAACATTTCCATGTAAAATGAAACAAATGGAGTTATTATTAGCAAGAAAAACTAAATAAAAATAAAAACACCTGCAACAACAATAAGTGAGAATGTGTAATAAATACCTGCATGTTCGAGGTCAGGGTCTGCAACAACATTTTTACCTAGTTTTATACCAGGAAGATATTTAACATTCTCCTGCGAAAAAAAAAAGAACATTGATCTCTAGAATACAAACATTAGAAAACATAAAATTCGTTATTAAAACAGAGTAAAGAGGGGAATTACATTGGTTCGGTTGATGACCTCGGAGAGTTTTTCACCAGATGGCAGTGTTTCCTCAAACACCCACATCCTTACCTCATCTAAATTATGTCATAAATTCAGGAGTTACATAAAACAAAGAAATAACATAAAGTTTGCATTATGAATTGGTAAAATGTGCGATATTTGTAGACGTCGGAAAAAGGGTATAATAAACAGACCGTGAAAAGAATTGAAATTGAGTGTGTTAGAAGCAATGAGCTTGGCTGCAACACTACCCCAGTTTCCACTGCCAATCACGGTGACTCTTGATTTTTGAGGAACCTCATCATCTGAAAGTGCAACAGGAATAATATTATTGACAGATGCATTTCCATTAATTGCACCCTCAAGTGGAATTTGCTGGTCCTGTTGCTGAGATTCCATGGAAGGAGCCATGAAAAAAGATTCAAGAATGAAATGGGAATGTATTACAGAGGGAGATGAATTAATGAAAGGGAGGAATATGAGGAAGAAGGGAGAAGGGGGAATAAAAAAGGGAAAGGAGGAGGTTAATTTTGGGCGGAGAAGGCAGACACGTAGCGTGAGTAACAATGCGTGTCATGTTAAATCTGGCGATCTACTCTATGAAAAAACTCCATCTGAGCCAAGGGAGAAATTTCAAAGAGAGACTTCAAACTAGCTTCGTAGCTAGGTGGCTAAGGACATTTATCCATCCCTTCAACTTCTCTGTCTTTCACCTGCCCGTCCAAACCTATGCCCTTCCACCCAAGCACCCTACTCCAACCAATCAACCTTATGGATGTCTAATTCAAGATTTTAAGGCATTGTTTGGCGGGATGCATAACAATAATGTTGATTAGGGTCGGGTTGGGCAGCGATTCGGTTCCGTCGTGAATATTATCGGTTTGACATATCGGTTATCGGTTTATGGATACGCTAAACCAATAACCTAACCGATAAGATGTCGGTTATTGGGTATCGGTTAGCCAATTATTGATATTTATCGGTTTAATAATCGATTTACCCGATAAGAATTAAAAATAACTAAAAATATTATGTTTTTATTATCGAAATCGTGATAATAAGAGAAAGGAACTAAATTTTTGCTCTTAAGAAAAGAGCGAGTAAATTTTAACTTTAGGAAAGAAAACTTCCTTTGCATTTGGAAATCCCAATGAATCATCTGAATTTTTTAAGTTATAAGTTAGTAGGAATAACAAATAAGACATTCAATAATCTAATTTACTAACTCGCTGAGGGCAGGCATAATTTCAGAAAAATAATAAAATCCTAATCTTGTAAATGCTAAAGAATCAGTGCAACAAAAGAAACAAATAGGAAAACTAAAAATCTGAACAATTGATTCTTTAAAGTTTAAAACTAAAAATCTTAACTGGAGAATTAAGACGAGAAATTCAGAAAAGTTTAAAAACTTACTCTAAGGACTAAAGTTGAAGATGAAGAGTAATTGCCGAGAGAATGGAGCCATAAGGTGGCTTTATATACTTAATGGGTAAAATTATAATTTTGTTAAAGCTTATTGGACTATCGGTTAAATCGTTAATAAAATTGGACAAATTGAGAACCGAACCGATAATCCAATAATCAAATAATATTAAACCGTTATCGAACTAATTACCCAATAACCCGATATTAATAATCCAATAGCATTTTATCGGTTCGGGCTATCGATTATACCCAATATATGCCCAGCCCTAGACTAGGATGTATTAATAATGTAGGTATTAGTTATGCTTACATATTTCTTATCCATTATTTGGTTTGATGTATTAAAGCATTGCACAATTTCTAAAAGAATTGCTTGTTTACAAAAATATCCTCAAAACCAATCCATCACTCTAACTTTTTAAAAGAAACATATGTTGAGAAATGTTCTTATATGGAAAAGTCAAAAAAAATTATTTGATTTGTCTACCTATATTGTATTATAGAACAAAATATTTATTTATAAAAAAAATGCTAAGTATTTATTTATTTACTAGAGATATAATTTTATGTCTCACTATTTGGATTATTTTAAACTTGTATTAATATAATAACTAGCACATTTTAATCAAGCATAAATTTTGAAGGATAATTTTATCTTTAACTAAGCTAATGCATGCATTAAAAATCATTCAATTGCTAATACCATAATTTTCTATGCATTAGTTATGCATAGGACAATACCAAATAGGATATATAACTAATGCTTGCATAATGCATAGGTTCAAAATATCTATCAAACAAGGTATTATTAATACACAAAACTAATGCATGCATTATTTTATCTAATGCATCCTAAGGGTCGTTTGGTAGGGTGTATAAGAATAATGCTAAGCTAGCGATTGGCCAAAGATTTCCAAATTTATTTTGAAAAATCTAATTTGAGTAAAATTTGATTTGAAGATGGAAATGTGTTGGGACATAAGTTTTCAAAACATATTTCATTTTAAAAAAAAAACATGAAACATGACTTATAACCACAAGTTCTAAAAACTACCACAAATACCTAACAGTACCTTTATCAATAACATACATTATATTATCGCAAACTATATTCCTGAACATAAATAAATTTGGTACAAAATTATCATTTTTATAATGAACTACATAATACACTATCAGATGACTGAGAAGACGTAGCAGCATTGTTACAACATAATAAATGGTGGGCTCTTTTATAAAATACAAAAGTTTAGTATAATTTTTAAAAAAATATAATAGTGATATTTTGGGCCAAAACCAGCTTTGAAATTTGGGATTTGGGTTTTGAAAATTTTCCAAAATGTAGATAAAATCTATCTGCAAACATGTATTTGCCAAAAAAATCCAATATATTTTGACAAAACTTATGGCCAAACGGGTCCTAAATAAAGTATAATAGTAATGCATGGGTTAGTAATGCATAGGTTAGTAATGCAAGCATTAGTTATACAGATATTATTTCTTATCCATTCTTTAGAGTGGTGTATTAAAAATTAAAATGCATTGCATAATTTTTAAGAAAATTAACTATTACAAAAATATCCTCCATATTTTTTTAACTTTAAGGGATTTTGAGGATAATTTTATCTTTTAACCGTGCTGCATTAATAGCCTTTATACGCTAATACCATAGTTTTTTATGCGTTAGCTATACATAGGATAATACCATATAGGATGTATTACTAATGCTTGTATTAGTTATACATAGGTTGGAAAAGTGTACCTAACAAGGTATTACTGATACATAAAGCTAATGCATGCATTATTTTCTCTAATACACTCTACCAAACGGCCTCTAACCGTGTAGATTTTTCTTATATTAACGAACCTATAATAATATGTACTAATTGTTTCTTTTTTTGTTAAAGGAATTGATTATATTAAATAGCTAAATGGATAAAATAGGTACATCAGAGGAGGAATTTGCATCCCATGTAGAATTCAGAAATTGTGTCATTGTATTTAGCATATCAATATTACATTTCAAAATGGTTCTAGAAAAAGTAGTTCGTGGGATGTATGCCCAAAAATCTACCAGCATAATCGTCTTCCCAAATTACTTTTTCCTGTCTCCTTCGTTACCTAGCAGATCAACAACTATGTTCTATTCCCTGTAGCTGTGTGGCCATCCTTTGAATCAACAACTTGCATTCCGAGATAATAAAACCATAAGTATCATTTTCCATTTTAAGCATCCTTGTAATCTCTGTAGATTTAGTGGTTATTCCCAGAGGTGTGAGGCCACTTTGTTCAACAATTTGCAGTCCCTGTAAAAAAGCAATTAGTTTAGCATGAGTGTTGGTGGTGTGTGACAGACTTCCTATGTATCATATGACCTAGTCACTGCGAGAATTCCTGAAAACACCATCAATTCCTTGCATTCCTAGATTACCTAATGTTGTCCCATCAATGTTAAGTTTATAGTCCCCCTAGTGGGGGGGGGGGGATCCCACATAACCCAAATAGTTGTCTCTTTTCCTACTGATTCCCTATCTGTTAGGATATGATATTCGGTGGCTTTTGATATAGTATTGGGGACATATGTAAGATCCTTCCTTTTATTGAATAGATTGTTAATGCTGGTCAACCAGATGTGCCAGAAGTAGAAAGGAAAAATAGCCTCCCAAGACATGTTGTTATTGAAAGGCTTTTTTCTAAGGTTGGTCCATGTGTTTGACCAGGACTGACTTGTGAAGATGAGGCGTTGTTATGAATAAATAAATATAATTTGAATGGTAAGATTATGCCAGAAAAGTTTTGCACTTGTGTGCTCAGGTACATGCCAGCAGGCTTAGTGCTGAAAATGCCATTACTTGTTAGGCCCCAAATCATCTTATCTTCCTTGATTGTATTATTTGGGATGAAAGTGGAGGTTAGGTTCATGATACTGTCTGGGACAATGATTGAGAGGGAAGAGGTGTTCCAAGCACCATTATTGTAGATGGTGGCCACCTTAATGTCTTGATATTTGTGGTGAGGGTCCCTCAATCATGCTCCTAATGGATTTATTATTTGCCAAGAATCATTAAGGAAATTAACTCTATCCCCTTAGTTGATGACCCATCTAGCAGACTCCCCACATGTATCCCATCCCTTGAGAATGTATTGCCACATGCGGAATTTAGCTTTTTTAGGTATGTGAGTCCAGTTACAGTGTTTAGAAATTAGAATTTTGGCCTATATGGAAGATGAATTATGGTACATCCTCGAAGATTGGCCTGCATTAATTGCTCTATTCTTGCAATTAACTTTTTGAAAGCCCAGACTTCCCAAAATTTTAGGCTTGGTTACAATCTCCCATCATACAAGGTGCATTTTTTTTCTTATTTAGGGTGGTGGCCTAGATGAAGATCCTTTACTTATATCGATCAATTTAGTGATGTGGGAGGGTAGTTGAATGAAATGCATGACATGATTTGAGATACTGTTCATGGATATTTTTGCTAGGGTCTACTTATCATGTTGAGATAAGTGATTTTCCAGCTATCCAACTCAGATTGTATGTTACCAATAATGAATTGAAAATCACTGTTGGATGGTCTCTTGAAAAAAAAAGGGAAGCCTAAATATTTGCTAAAGGATGTGGTAGCTTCAATTAAAAGAGTGGCAGAGTAAGCCTCCGTCTGGCGAAGTTTGTAGTTAGAGGATAGTTAAGTTGATTTTTTGAACAAAGTCTTCATTGAAAGAGTTTAGGGTGTTGATGATGGTGTTGAAATTTCTAGTATTGGCTCTTGTCAAGAGAGTTAGGTCATCATCAAAGAAGAGGTGAGATATATTGAGGCCAGGCCTGCTGATACTGATTGGAAACCACTCCCTGGTAGAAAAAACATTCTCAATGAGTCTTAAGAATCTCTCCATACAGATGATAAAAAGGTAAGGGAAATGAGGTCTCCTTGCCTAATACTCCTAGTAGGCTTGAATGACTCAGTATGCCCCCCATTAACCAGGATGGAGATGGAGGAGGAACTAATACATGAGAGGATGATATTTATAACAGCAATGGGAAAGTTGAAAGCATGGAGTGTATCACTAATTAATGACCATTCAATTATGTCAAATAACTTTTCCAAGCAGTCTTTAGGATCATGTTGGCATTTTTACCTTTTATTTTTCTGATATGATTAATGTATTCTTGTACAATTATTGTATTATCAGAGGCTCTAATATTGGACATGGATCTTGTTTGTCTAGGGCCGATAATTTTTAGGAGGTACATGTTTGATCCTATTGGCAACAATTTTGGTTATAATTTTGTAGATTATATTGCATAGTCTTCTAGGCCTAAAGTTCTTAAGCATTGTGGCATGAGGGTAGTTTGGAATAAGGCACATTAGTGTTGCATTAATAGTGGAGTGCATGATTTGAAATTCATAGCTACTTCTACAAAACTTAATGACATACTTGCTTACTATGTTCCAGTATTTTTAATAGAAGAAAGGATGCATCCCATCAAGACCAGGAGCTTTGAAGAGCTTAAAGGGAAGATGTCCTTCTTGACCTCAATATCTCGGGGCGAGAGAAAGATCAGGCTATCCCTTTGAAGGTTAGATAGTGTGTGGTTTTGACCAATTGGGCTAGTTGTGAGGATGAAGGATTGTGTGTGTGAAGATGTATAGAGGAAGTTGAAATAGTTAAGGATAGAGTCCGAATATCATGTTGGTCATGTTTCCAATATTACCAGTTTCATCCTTAAGAAAGAGGATTCTATTTCTCCTTCTCCTATTGAGAATAAAGGTGTGGAAGAATCTGGTGTTTACATCCCATCAGAGAGCTACTTGATTCTAAATTTCAATTTTCAGTAGTCCTTTATATTTTTTAGAATGAAATCTAATTCCTCAATCAATTTGTTTTCCAGGTTTAGGAGGAAGTGACTATATTGGTATTGGGGGGACTTCTAGATACTAGCTAGTATGGTCATAAGTATATTCCTTTTGTGAAAGAAATTACCAAAGGTATTCCTATTTTACTGGATAGCACTTTTGTCACGCCCCGAGCCTGGGGGCGAGATCGGCACTCGGTGCCTTATCTATCCTTGCGTACCACATGTGACTAAGAGACTCTAAATATGTATTGTCATACTTTGGCCATGGTCCACATTACGAGATAATGTGCGATGCAAAATATAAAACTGAATAGAGAATAACGCTGACTAAATGTCAGCATAAAGCTGGATCGGCAAGACTGTCATAATTTCTACAACTGACAAGCCAACATAATATACGTACAGGGCCTATAAGCCCAACGTACTGCAATAACTAACAGGATATGTCTACAAGCCTCTACTGGTGGATATACTGTGATTGGAATAGCTCCCCGACCTACTCATAATTTATATATATATACACATAATGTACATAAAGCACTAGACCCGCCAACTTCGAAAAGATTGGAGCTTACTGACCAAGCTAAAATGGGTTAACACTTAATGAGGAGGTCTACCTGTCTGTCTGTATAAACCTGCACACATGAAATGCAGCGCCTCCAGAAAAGGGACGTCAGTACGAAATAATGTACTGAGTATGTAAGGCAATATACTGAAAGCTAAAACTGAACTGATAATATAATAACTGAAAGTAACTGGAAGTCAATGATGACCTGAAGATATGCTTACCTGTTGCTACTGACTCAACTCTCTCAATATAGCAAGTAAAATAGCTGTCCGGCCTTATACACACACACACACATATATATACATATTCTGCTGTAGTAGGCTCGCTCATAGGCGCTTGACCATACTAGGCTCTGTATCTTGTCTATGTTGGGCTCACTCATAGGTGCTCGGCCACATCAGGCTCGGTATGTAACTTACCATCTGATCAGAGGTTGCCTAATAAGGGCCTGCCCATCAATTATAGCTCGATGGTAATGAAAATACTTTAATACTATATATATAAACTCTCTGCTCTCTTGACTAGAAGAATGAAATACTCAATTGAATATGAAGTCCCGATAAGGATAATCTTGTAACTTACAAGACTAGAAAAATATATGTAAATTCCGGGACATGAGTTTTTTTATGTGTCGTTATCAAACTCGTGTAATTATGAGATCATGCCAAAATGAAGGAAGGGCTTAGCCTTAACATACATGGAGTAGGAAAAAATTTCATATGATATTCTTAGAAAAATTGCACCGTACTCCGTTAGAATCGCAAAATTTTACGTTGCTAAATCTTGTTGGAATCGTTTGGTTGCAAGGAGGATTGCTAATGTTTCTCCATTCTTATTCCAATGCCTTGGTACTGGAAATATTAGGAAAGAGTTTGATTTGACTGAAGTGTCTTTAAGAATGAATTATCAGAATGGTAACGTTATTGAACGTTGGTTTTGAAAGTTTAAAGTTTGAGGTATCTTTTGATTAATGAATTAGGATGCCACTTACTAATAATTGGCTAAGAGTCATTTCCTTAACAAGGGGTTTGCTTCCACGTTCTTACTTTGATACTTTTTCAAAGTTTCAATTAATTTAATTAGGTAATATCCCGCTACCATGTAATTAACTAATTATCCGCATAATTAAAAATTATGTCAAATTATTTAAAGTTCTACTTATTTTTAAAAAACTCTTTATACATCCCACTATCATGGTCATATGGTACCTTGTATGGTACTAGTCCATAAATATCGAGTATTATCGCACGAGCCCGTATTTTATCCCAATATGTTAACTTGGACAAAAATTCATTTTCTTTGACTTGCTTCCCCTCTCACCTTCATGAATTTACTTATCACTTGTTTAAAATAGCATAATGCTTATAATCTCAAAATAATCCCATACCCGATCTGACGCTGATTAACTTTAACATACGAAAATACAGGATATAACAAACTTTCCTTAAACTGTTGGGTTGATTAAATGAGTATGAAACTAGTGAATGAAGTAATCCTGGATAAGGCTGGTGAAGGAAAGATAACTGCACCACATAGTTTCAAATCTGAATGTTCTATTGCTTCTAGGGTTGGATTCAATTTTTAGCCTAATAAGCAATGGGCAGTAGTTATAGTGGGTCCTAGAAAGGAGGGTAATAGTAGCCTCTAGGTACTCTGAGATCTAGGAGTCATTAGCAAACACCTATCAATTCTCTCTGGAACCAGGATATTTCTATTTCTATACTTCTATTACTCCAGGTATATTTACTCCCCTTATCATAGTTCTACTAATTTGCACCGATTTAGCGATTCCAGAAGTGGTTACTTCTGTTAGGGTTTATGTAGTTGCCACCAAACTTATCCCTAGATTTCAAGACTTCATTGAAGTCCCTTCCTAACCGACTGCTACTATAATTCCTAGAAACATCAACTAAACTATACCAAAGCCATTTTCTATCAGGTAAGTGATTACTATCATATATTGCAGAGAAACTTCAGGGGGTATGCTTGGGTAATACCTTGACCATCACATGGATACCTTAGGGGATGGGGGATATCTCATATATCTAGATGACATTCTCTTCCACATTATGATTGATGTTCTAAACGTCAATATCATACAAGTGGGGGGGGGGGGATGATTTGTATGGTACCCAATTTTTCGCATAAACTGCTTCTGGAAGGATCTGGTTCTTCTATGTGTTTCAACTACTACTGTTGCGGAATAATAAACACAGAAAATAAAGAACACAGATATTTTACATGAAAAACACCCGTCTCAAAAGGTAAAAAAACCACGACCTACTACTCAGTAGGATTTTTCCCAACATTTCACTAAATCGCTGAGCTGATAAAGCATTTACAAAACTCTTTGTAAACCTAAGGATTACCTCTAATCCCGTTGTAGCAACCAACCTCTAACTGTTACGACAAGTTCAAGTTAACTCTAACTTGAATACTCAAAATACCTATTACAATTGCTTCTAGATAAAGCTGAAAGGTACAATATGAAAATACCTACTACAACTGAACTAGAAATAAAGAAAGACACATAAAATTCTTTATGGAGCCGGTTCTTCAATCTGGTTCATGTAGCTTCTGGTTCGCACACTTGAATTACATACGAACTTCTTGCAAAAAGCCTTGCTATTTTTCTCTCAATTCATGTTTAACTTTTGCGTTTTTGTGCAACACCTATTGTGTGAGAACATCCTGCAATTTATAGAGTTAGTAGATGAAGAAATAACTAGAGTTCTGATGCAACTCTTCCTTGGTAGAAGAGTTCTAGTTGATTTCAACTTCTAACTCCTTCCCTATCTTAGATACTGTTCTCTTTGATTAAGGAGTCCTTCTCCTTATCAATTATGCAAACTTTTTGATCAGGAGATATTAAATACACCAAGTTAAGCTTATCTCCTTCACGTGCAATCCACATGCTCGAATCTACCCGTTTTTGTGCACCTGAGTGACAGACCTGATTCATCATGAGTTTTTTTGTCAGTCTTCAAAACTAACCTTTAATTGGGCCAACAAATTTCCACTTTTTGATAATGACAAACTTTGTGCTTTTCATAATCTTAGGCCCTGTTTCAACTCAGATCAACATCAACATAATATTAGAAATATTTTTCCTTTTTATCACTTATCATCAAGAACCAGGTACATTAGGTTATAAACATCACTGTTCAAACTGTAAACATCACTTGTTTAAAGCACAACCTTTTTTCCCTTTTGGCATCATCGAAAAGTTGCATAAAAAATATGAGATAACCAGATTTTAAAGCTTACTCATGGCCACTGGGGCTACTTCAAATGCAAACATGGATTAATCATCATAGATCAAACTAAGAATTTTAACCATCAAAGAAATATAAACAAATAGTTATAGCAAAAATAGTAAATTTCATTGATGATTGATAAGATTCTACCACAAAGCATAAGAAGAAATAAAAATACTGAAAACATGAGCAAAAGAAACGAAACGTCCTGTGAGCACGTGATTTTTGCCCTAAGCTAATTATTCCCAGAAATTCAAACAAAACAATTGCTTTATTATTTTACAATTTTTGTGAATTTTTTGTTGTTTTCTGGTAATTGTTGCATTTTATTTGTGCATTTTAATTCATATGAAAAATACAAAAATTCGTTTGGTTTTGTTTGGAATTTAATTTCATATTTTTAGTATTGATTAGTAGTAAAATTGTTTACATATAAAGAAAATGACAAAAAATGGTTCTTTGCACTTTTATTTTTAATTTTTGTGGAATTTGTTTTAATTTTAGTTTAAAATTAGAAATTGGTTAATTGTGAAAATTAAATAATATCGTATTAGAGTCAATTTGAGTTTTGATTTTTAATTTAGCATTTAACAAAATCAAAAAATAAAATACAAAATAAATAAATAAAAAAAAAAAGAAGAAAGAAAAAGTGAAAACAAGGCAAAAAATAAAAGAGAAAAACAAAAATAAAAAAGAAAAGGGCTGCCCGAATTGGGCCAATTTCAATCTATTTCGTATGGCTCAAGTCATTTCCACCCGTCCAGGCCCATATATCTCCTAACCCGGTCCGCTTTAATAAGCGACCAAACGACCCCGTTTTAAATCCCCGTGTAATCATGGCCGTCTAGGTTATTTCATCTAACAGTCAGGAATCAACCCTCCAACGTATAAGATTGTCTGAACATACCCCCTACCCCCCATCTCATCTTCTTCGTCTCCCTTCTCACAGAAACCCTAACAGGCGCCGCCCTAGTTTTCCATCGCCGCCAGCGAATGCCACCACCGCCAATCCGCCCCAAAATAACACCCCAAACTCCCCTCTTCCTCCTCTATCCGAATCCACCATTCATGTCCCTTGAATCCTTTTCCAAGTCATCGAATCTTGATTTTAAATTCTCCGGCCAAGTCACTACCTCACCCAAACTCGCCCAAATTAACACCCCAAAACCGCCGGACCTCTTCTATCGAACCCTCAAAGCCTTGACTCTCAAATATGGCCGGAATTGTTCGAATTTTGATTTGAACCTTTCTGGCCAAAACCCTAATCCCCCAAACTTTTCCAAATGGATATTATGCAACTTCCTTGTCCCTTGCATGAAGAATCCAGCGGAAATAACACTCAAGTCTCACCGGAAGTGAATTAATTTCGAGTCGGGACCTTACCCTGTTTGGAAATACCCCAGTAAGTTCCCCGTTTTGTTTTCCTTTTTCTTCTTCTGTTGGCATTATCTTAATTTTCCATTTGTTGTTAATAATTGTTAACCCGAAAGTCATTAAGTTTCATCAATTTCATTTCAAATTCGTTTCATCTTGATTCTTATTTGCTGATTCATCTTAGTTTATAGGTCTTAGTTTGTTTTTCGTTAATAATTGGATTTGCCTCAATTTTTGTTTTCTGTTTAGTGACTTATGAGTCTGTTAGTCAAATGAATATTTGAATGTCGTTTATTCTGATTAAGTTTCAGTTCGTGATTAGTTTTGATGTTTGTTGTTGTTAAATGGTTTCAATAGATAGGTTAGTTAATAGTTGAATTGGGATTACATTTTTTCTAGTTGAAATTCAGATCTTAGGATTTGTTTGGAATAGCTGTACTAGACCAGTAATTTTAGGATAAAATAAGGGCAATTGGGGCAATTCAGGGGTATGGAACTTAACTAGAATTTCCTAGAAGCTTCTAGATGTGGGTGTTAAGGTACATTTCAGTAAAGTAAGGGTGTAACATGGATAACAAGTCAAGGAGTAAAGGACCAAAGTTGAAAATAAAGAGGGACTGAGTGTGCAAATTGAAATTGTGAGGCTGCCCTCCTCTATGCTTATAAAATGGCACTCTCTTGCCTTGTTCAGGAAGTTTTTTTGGGAGGTTTTTTCCAGCCATCTAATTCCCCCCAAAAGCTCTCTGAGCTTTCAGATCCGGAATTTGAAATTCATGTTCTAAAAACCTCTGAGCTTTCAGATCCAGAATTTGAAATTCAAGTTCTAAAAACCAAAAACAAGAGAAAACCTAATAGAAAAACCAAAAACAGTTACTGCTCCATTGGGATTTTCAGTCTAATTTCAAGGTTTTCTAGTTCAAAGGCTGGTGTTTGAGGTTTCAGAGACATAGGAATGGATTTTGAATGGTTTTAGGTCCAATTAAGCTAGGTTTTGATTGAGTTTGAGATTTACTGAAGGTGCTGAGTGCATCTTGGGTAGTTGTCAAGGTCATTTGGTCTGTTTGGAACTGATTCGAGTTGATCTATCATTTTCGGTTGGTTTCAAACTATTTTCTGGGCTGTGTTTCAACTTCCTGTGATGTGTATTGTTGCTGTTTGATCATCTCCTGGTCTACTGTTGCATTTCTGTGGCTGACTTCTTCTTCTTTTACTTATATTTCGATCTCCAGGTACACGACTCAGCTTATTTGATGTATCACCTCTTGTCAACAACATGAAATAAAAGCTGAAGTTAACTCTCCATGCTGGATCGGCTGTTATGTCTAACTAGTTCTGTTGTGATTGTGTGACTGAATATTGTAATATGTGATTTAATTGGTTAATCATTGTAATTACATATGGACTGTAATTAGGACTTTAAAAGTGAATTAGACTGTTACCTTGGATTTCAAGTTTATAGTAGCTGTTGAGAGCTGTAGTTGTGTACAAATGCATCATGTGAGCCAACAGGCTATAGTACTATTACAGGGCAAGTAGCAGTCGTGATATGAATTATGTTAATAGATCTAACGAGCTAATTCAAGCATACTTTAGTCGTATGAGCTTTGTTTTATTTCATTAGTGTCATCTCAGTTCAACATGAAATTCAACATGAGTATAAGTCAAGTGCAAATCTGATTAGGTGTTTATATTATAACTCTGTTGATTCATCAGCACGTTCTTGTAGTAGTAATAGCTGTCATTAAATCTAATGAATATGTAATTAAGCTGTGTTTGTTATAGCCTCCAGCTAGTTTGATGTCTGTATATTCCAGTATGTCCAAACGTGATAAAGGTTAAAAGGCCTGGGGTTGAATTTTGGTAGCTTCACGTTCAAAAAACAGAGCATGATTGGTATTGACTTTGGGGCTCATTATGAGCCCATTCCTGTTTGCTTTCATAAATTTTGGCCAAATTATGGGCCGACCTTTCAGAGGCCCAATGTGGGCATTTGTTCGGATTTCATCATCTGGTGGCTTACCAGCTTGGGCCAAATTTGCAAGGCCCAATATTGCTATAAGTGCCAATTCTTTAAATTATATTAGGCATATGGGGTATTAATTCGCAAATGTAAATTTGAGTTTCAAATTAGGTGGCGGGTTCAAATTAAAAGGGTCCTCCCTGTTTTTTGAATTCGGACTTGAATTTGGGGCTTGAATTTATACATGCCCATTAATTAGCCCTTTTAGAGACAAAAAATAAATAGAAAATCGTAGTTATATTAGGAGTGGCCTTAAAATAAAAATGAGACAAGCCTCGCCGAACAAAACATATATTGTGAAGCCCTCAATAAATGGTTGAATTAAAATACTTAGATTTCGGGATGGACCGTTTAGCAAATTTCACGGCCTTCCCCAAAGATAATGACACGCTAGCCACTTTAGGCGTGCTTTCTAATAATCTTACCTTCTTAAATACGGGTGGGCATTTCATGCGACCCAAATCCAAATCTCAAAACGTTGAATAAGAATGTGTCTAGGATCCGGGTGCATTTCATGTGACGTGATCCGAAAATACAATCTTAAACGACGTTCACTTTCTTAATAACTGAAGCGGTAAATAATCCTAAAATCGCATTATAGGTTTTAACTTGTATAAAAATCAGAGTTTAGCCAAATATAGCAATTGAGCGACCGTGCTAGAACCACGGAACTCGAAAGTGCCTAACCTCTTTCTCCCGGGCTAATAGAATTCCTTACTCGGATTTCTGGTTCGTGACTGTAATACAGAGTCAAACCCTTTCCTCGATTCGGGATTCAAACCGGTAACTTGGGACACCATAAATCTCCCAAGTGGCGACTCTGAATCTCTTAATAAACGAATCCCGTTTTGATTGTCCTTTAATTGGAAAAACTCCCTTTATTATATCCCTTTATGGGGTGTAGTAGCGAAAAAGGAGGTGTGACACGTCCTGAACTGGGTCACTGGTTGATCTATACTAGTCTAGGATTTAAGGCTTGGAAGAGGTAGGGGTGGGTTATTTGCTTGGAGAAGTTTCAGCATGTCTTGAAGAATTCCATCATTTTTCTCCTTTTGCCTTGCAAATTCAGTTCTGAGA
Organism: Nicotiana glauca; assembly: GCA_026770625.1. Classification (NCBI taxonomy): domain Eukaryota; kingdom Viridiplantae; phylum Streptophyta; class Magnoliopsida; order Solanales; family Solanaceae; genus Nicotiana; species Nicotiana glauca. The sequence continues at coordinate 117,434 of MU682960.1, read as the reverse complement.
ACATCTCTCTCAGATTCTACCTCAACCAATCGTGTCTTCAGCCTTGCTATCTCAATATCCTTTGCCTCACTCTCCTGTACCAAGACTCTGACTTTGCTATTGATAGGTGTCTTTTTAGATGAACCAAGTTCACTAGGAATGACATTGACTTCATAATCGCAAGCAAGCAGAGTATTAACCCCAAAGTGATCCTTTCTTGTACTAACCTCCCACTTCTTCATAGGTACCTTGAAATGTTCAAGCACATTTGTGAGAATGAAACCATAGGGAATGGCATGAGTTTTGGTGACATTGATAACCCTATCAGTAGGTCTGCGAGGGTTTCCTGTTCAGATGGAACAGGTTCATCTATATTTTTTCCAAGTTGAACCAACCCCTCAGCAGCTTCGCCAGACCCACTTCCCCCTGTTTTGCTCACACTCTTTTCTATTTCACTAAATTCCTCTCCCCAAACAACCATTGCACCGGTTTCTTTTGTTAGACCAACAGGAGTGGGTGAAGAATCAGCCACTCTTGTCCCCTTTCCCCTCATAGTACTCCTAGCGCCCTTGCTCTCCTTTTTTTTTCTTTTTTATTTTTACCACCAACTTCTCTAGATTATATAGTCTCAACATCTGCTATACATCCTACAAATCTATTCTCCAAATTTGCAGCAACTTTAGAAATTGTCTCAGGAGAAACTTTAGAATCAGAAGATACCTGTTCAGTTTCGGAAGACCTACTTTCTTCCCCCTTAGTAGTGGACTTAAATGAATCTTCATATTTCTAGGATTCTTCTTCCCTACCTGCTTTCAATTGCTTGTTTATTTTCTTGATATCCTCTCCTTCAGCGAATATCTTACGAGCCATCATCTTTACTCTACTTTTCTTATAGATTGGTATGGTTGAATCAGTGGTAGAAGGTGTGGAAATGGTTTCCTATGGTGGTGATGAAGGATTTACAGAGGTGTTTCACATATCTAGGTTAAGGTATGGAAAAGAAGAGAATTAGATTGTGTCTAGAAGATGAAAGAAGAATGAAGGTTTTTGACGGCTTGAGAGAGATTAGGTAAGGAATACACTAAAGCTGATCAATAGACAAGGGAATAATTGATGGGGTAACTAGAGCTTTTCAGACTCTTAGAAGTTTAATCAAACTAAAATTCTGTTTTGAAGAGACGTTGGAGTATATCCCTAGAATCTAGGTACGTCCATTCGATTGGAACTCTTTTGAATGGGACTGGTTCACTTGTAACGGATAAGTCCAAAAGGAGTTTGGTATTTGGTAGGACTCTGCTCATGATCCAAATATAGTTATTTTAAATTATGCAGAGTGTAGAAAACATACCGTGTTATCTTGATGAACCAGGTTCTTCACTGATAATTCTCTTGTGTAAGTCTAAATTTGCCAAAATAGAGAAAATATCATTAGTGATTAATGAGTCATTTTAACACATGACACAAGAGTATA
>MU682960.1:76440-102932 GCA_026770625.1 Nicotiana glauca | reverse complement strand
TATATATATATATATATATATATATATATATATATATATATATATATATATATATATATATATATATATATATATATATATATATATATATATCAAGCTTCATCAACTATCCCAATAAAAGAAGTTACTCCATTACTAAGTAATAAAAACTAATTTAGAACAAGACCAAATATTAGTTTGCTCCCGTAAGACCACTTTTCACAATAATTATATCTATTTATAGAAAATGTGTAGCAAACGTGAGATGATGTTGCAACTTTAAGTCTTGAAGTTGTGACTTCAAAAGTTGATGTTGTAACTTCAAGACTTCATGTGGTGACTTCAAAATTTGATTCACTCTTGTTTACCACGTGCATTGCTATTTTTCTCCTTGTTTTGCTTGTAGTACTCTTTCCTCAATTCAACTTTCCTCTACAGAACTTGTTAGAAAATATAGGAGAATCGAATATATTTATTCATGGTTTATTTTAAAATTTTTTATTTATACATATGAAAATACATGAATAATTTATATTCATCAGGGAATACCACAGAGTTTCTCTCACTAAAAGCCCTGCAAGGAGGGAGTGTATCCTTTGTCAATGGCAAAAAGGGGTACATTCTTGGAGTTGGAAAAGTTGAGAAGTCACTCACTCACTCTATTGAAAATATGTACTATTTCATAGACTCAAGTACATTCTCCTGAGTGTCTCTCAAATTTGCGATAAAGGAAACAAGGTGGAGTCCTTGTACAAAGTATGTACATTTATTAACCTTGTGACTGGTGAAATAGTTTTGGTGGCCAAAAGATACAAGAACACCACAACAAAATGAAGCTGAAGAAAGAGTGACTGATGCAGTTCAGGGAAACCCACTGGCATCAGAGAGATGGATAGAGAGAATGAGCCAAACATACCTTATTCCTCTTAGAATGACCCCCATATAGAACCATTATAGGAACCAAGTGGGTTTTCAAAAAACAAGCTCGATAAACATGAAATTACCACATGGAACAAGGCCAGGCTAATGGTCGAAGGCTACAACCGAGAGGAAGGGATTAACATTTGCTCCAGTAGATCACATGGAAGCCATCATAATTCTGATTGACACTGTTTCTCATATGGAATTCACTTTGTTTCAAATGGGTGTCAAAAGTGCATTTTTGAATGGACTACTTAAGGAAGAAGTCTTTGTGAAACAATCCACTCAATTTGAAAGTCATGAGCACCCTGAATATGTGTTCATGATTGGACAAAGCCTTGTATGGGCTAAAGCAGGATCCTCAAGTGTGGTATGAAAGATTGCCAAAATTTCTCTTAGAAAAGGGCTTTAAAAGAGGGAAGAGTGACAACACTCTTTTCTTTAAGAAACAAGGAAGGAACCTGCTCATTGATCAAGTTTATGTTGATGATGTCATTTTTTTTGGAGCAACAGCTGACTCTCTGTGTGAAGAATTTGCAAAACTTATGGGAAGTAAATTTGAAATGAGCATGATAGGGAATTAAATCTCTTCTTGGGTCTTCAAGTAAAACGATCTCCAAAAGATACTTCTATCTGTCAACAAAAATTACATCAGGGTACTCTTGAAGAAGTTTGACATGGAATCATCAAAGGTGATAGACACTCCCATTGCAACTGCCACGCGACTGGACATGGATGAAGCAGGACGCATGTGAATCAAACGATGTATAGAAGCATCATTGGGTCTCTTCTCTATCTTACTGCCAGTTGACCTAATAATTTTTTTCAGCGTAAGGTTGTGTGCGAGGTTTCAATCAAATTCCAAAGAATCACACTTAAAGGCTGCCAAAAGGAATATTGAGATATCTCAAAGGCACGCAGAACCTGGTGCTATACTATACATCAGGTGAAAATTTTAATTTAATTGGGTATGCTGATGCAGACTATGCAGATTATCTGGTGGACAGAAAAAGCACTTCTGGGATGGCTCGCTTCTTAGGATCATGTCTTATCTCCTGGGGGATAAGAAAGCAAAACTCAGTGGCTCTTTCAACAGCTGAAGATGGACATGTAGCTGCAGCATCCTGCTGTGCTCAGCTTCTGCAGATCAAGTAGTAACTGGAGGATTTTAGAGTACTCACTGAGAGTGTGGCCCTCCTATATGACAACACCAGTGCACCCAACATGACAAAGAATCCAGTTCAGCATAAAAGAACAAAACATATTGATGTGAGGCATCACTTTCTAAGAGATAATATGGAGCAAGGGTTGATATACATGAAGTTCTACATCACAGAAGATCAGACTGCATGTATTTTCACCAAGGCACTAAGTAGGGAACAATTTGAAAGAAACAGAGTAAAGCTGGGTTTATTAAGGCCCAATTAAGAACCTGATCCCCTTTTGGGTTGGCTCGTGTTATTAAGAAATAATTCGTTCAAAGTGTTCTCTGGCCCTATCTAACTCACTTCAATACCGTTGCAGGTAAACACGCATGATGAGCCTAGAAGCAGTAGATGCAGTACATGACTGATAAAAGAGGATTAATTCTTTTAAAAAACGGCTTGAAGAAAATGTTTTTCAAGAACCAGGTTCTTGTACTAAAGGTTAGTAGTTCTATGCATCCTTTAATACACGTCTTAAAGGATACAAAATACAACTTCCATTTCATCAACTTTTCAGATCCGGCTATCACGTCCCTTCAATTCAAACGTTCCATCTCCTTCTAAAACATCAAAATTCTCCACGCCCAACTGCCATTTCAGAACCGATGCCTATTCTTCTCCCCTCATAATTATCCTCTCCGTTTATAAAACCCCTCTCTTCTGCTCTTCTTAACCATAAGCCCTAGGTTAGATTTACCCAAAAGAAAGAGATCATCACACCACCTCTTCTAATGGTTGAGAAAACGTCTGATCTCTCTGCCTCGGTCATTCCCACCTCTAACCCATATATGGAACCCCCAGCCTTTACTGAGTCTGTACCACTCCCTACCACTCCTGCTAATATCATGCCTTCCCCAGTTTCCCAACCTCTTCCCGACTCAAAAACTACTGAAATTACTGTTTCGTCTGTTGTACACTCCAGTCAAACCCTAAATAGCGAACAAGGTCAGAATATTGAGTTAATAGAAGGCATCGCCATCTTTACTGTTGAATCCATAGTTGTGGAAGAATCGATTGAAGAAGAAAAGACTGTGTTTGTCGTCTTCGCCGATGGAATATTGCATGAAGTTCTTTCTCAGAGACATGAGTCGTAAAGCGTATGGGTAGAAGGGGGCCATTATAGATGTTGAAAGGGAAGCAGCAGTATACACTACTGGGGAATCACATGAGGAACCTGATCCCTCTCTGGAGGACCCAGTTCAGGACTCTCACCCCCAGGAAAGTGCTATACCTACTTTCGATACTGTGCTCCTGGAAATTCAAGTACCTGAGATGCGATCCAGTGATGAGGAAGACCTGGACAATGTGGCCCTAGATGCATTCATCAGTAAGCGCAGGTTTGTAACCACTCCTGATTCTGAACTTAAGCGGCCTACTACCAGGCTTCAAGTTAAAGTGGCCTATGATTCTATACTTCAAAAGAGCAAGAGAAGTAGTAAGAAGAAAAGAATAAGGTTGTTAAAATGTGGTGTACCAGTTAATGAGGAAGTCATCCCCGTGGTAGAGGTAGAGGAAGGAACGCCTGAGGAACCTGGTTCCCTTGTCAGGCGGTCCTCGAAAAGAATTGAGTCTGTTTCCATGGAGAAAGGTTCTACTTCTAAGTCCAAGATGAATGAGGCAGTGAGTGATGAGGACATTCTTGTCAAGTCAAAAGGGAAAGGTAAATTCAGTGGAAAAAAAGCATAAGAAACGCAAATGGGAAACAATTGAAGAACCAAGTTTTGGGGAGAAAGCCAGAAGTGACGTCTGCCTTGGATCTGAGCGACTAAGGCATCAAAAGGTTTTGCTGGACTGCATATTTGACCTAACAATCTCTGAAATGGCAGGAATGCGTCAGCTTCTTGAAATGGTAGAGTTTCAGCAATGGACGTATCTGTTCTACATTGACGCTCCTAAAGTAATGAGGAGGAGGTCAAGAGTTTCTTCGCCAGTTTTTTTCCAGTGGATGATCGTTTCCAACTCCGCTTTACTAATGAGTAACAAGAGAGGGTCGCAATAGATTTTACCCAATTTTGGGTCGGGATCGAATCCACAGAGAGCTAGAATTGGAATCGAATATCTATTTAGTTTAGGATTGAGTTTTGTGTTCCAAATAGAACTTCTTATCATTTTTGAGGTTTCTTTATGATTCTATTTTTATCAAACTACTAATTGAAAATACAACTAGATTAAGCTAAGAGTTAATTATTGCAAGTTGTATCTAATGGTTTAAAAGGCACTAGGGTAGTAACATCCGCCTAGGTGGGCAATTGACGGGTACTTGAAACTAAAGCATAATTGACTTGATTGGGGAATATGATATAACCGTTGTACTACTTTACCCACTCTACACCTCTTGATGGTTCGAGTGATTTTGCCCAATTGACTTTCTCAAGGCCAATTGGTTATGCAAATTTGCACAAGCAACTAGGGTTCAAGTCGGATATTACTCTCTTGAGGTTTAACCCTTTAATTGGGACTATCAATCTCTTGAGTACATCCTAATTCCTTGTTGATCAATTTCGGAGACTTAGGCTCTCTTTCTCAAGAAGAGCCCAAGTCAACTCAGCACAAACTAGTGTTTGCAACCACTAATTCAGAAATAAACCAAGATATTGATCCAAATACCAAACAACCATAGTCAATTTAATATTAAAATACAAGACCCATCAATTACCCATACTAGGGTTGAGCCACAACCCTAGCTATGGGGTTTAGCTACTCATATTCAAAGAAAAAAACAAGAAATAGATGAAGATAAATACATATTAATTAATTGCTAAGTTAAATACAAAGATTCAATGATGAAAAGTAAGTAAAAATGCCCAAAATGGCTAAGAAAAGTTGTCTCACGAGCGTAGCTTACGAATTACAATATCTGATACCCTAAAAATGGAAAAAGAATCTATTTATACTAAGCTAAAAAATCTGGATAAAAATGCCCCTGCGGGGTTAGTGCGGACTGCACAAAACGGACCGCGGTCCATACTGGACTTTGGCTTTCAAAATTTCCTTCTCTAAACTTAGGCTCCGCGGACCATACAGAATGGACCGCGGTCGCGGAGGCTTCTAGCACGGTACGCACAAAGTTGACCGCAGACTGTGGAGGCTCAAAACTCTTAAAATCAACCTCTCTAAATCTTGGCACCGCGGACCGCAGAGAATGGACTACGGCCGCATTGCCTTCAGTGTGGACCGCATAGAACCTAGTGCGGCCGCACTGCCTTTAAGCTTGAAAACCAACTCTCTGAATCTCCCAGTGCAGACCGCACAAAGTGGTGTGTGGCCGCACTGGGCCTGTTCTGCCTAAGCTTGCCTTCTCTTTGGAACTTGTGCATGTTTCACTCCTTTTGAGCCGATCTTTGACATTTTGTCATTTTGTTGATCAAACCTGCAATCAAGCACAACTTGTGAGCCTTTTGGGACTATTTTGTATGAATATTTGATCAAATCATAAGCAAGAAGGAGTATAAAATGCGTCAAAATCCCTAGTCATCAACTCCCGCAAACTTAAGCTTTTGCTTGTCCTCAAGCAAACAAAATAACACCCACCCCTTAAGGGAAAATCCAAGAAATTTTCATCTAAAGCAACCTAAACTAGCATCAATTGGGATAACAACCGCCCTCAATACAAATGAATCATTAACAACATTTACTCTTTGAAAAACCATGAATCAAGTGCGACACAAGAGCATCAAGAGTTGACACAACACATCAAAGAACTCTTTCAATTACTTTAGTCATTGTGGAACCCAACTCACACATCATCAACTCTCCCTAAGCAAACCTCACCTTTAGAATAATGGCACGTAAAATGAGGTTAATTGGAATTCACTCATCTCTCTCAAGAAAAAGTCACAAGTCCGGCTCTAGGTACCATATGCTTGCCCTTATGTGAGTATCCACTAATGTAATCTCCATTCAACTCAAGATCATAAATGGATTTTGTGGAGATATTGTGAAGGCTTTTGGTTCAGTGTAGGAAATGTTTTGGTCTAAGTGGGTTCCATCTTCCCTTAAGCACTTCTTTTGATTCATTTGGCATTCAATCACTTGACTCTTTGAGTCATTTTCATTTCTTTCTAAGGGGTTAGAGAGACACAATGTCACCCTTTCTTATGCTTTTCAAACCTTTTCCCTTTTTTCAACTTTCCACACCTTTCACTCTTTGCTTTTCTTGAATCTCTTTTTATTCTTTTTCACATTGAACATTCTTTTTGTCTTTTTGCTTTTCTTTCTTTTTCATTGACTTTCATTCTCTCATTTTTATGCCTTTTTACCACTTTGTTGCAATCCTCGTCTCCCCCTCCAAACTTATACTTTTGCCATGTGCTAAAGGAAAGATCGGGTGACAAGAGAGGGTATCTTTTCGAATGAGTATAGGCTTGTATCATGGTTCTTGAAAGAAAAAGATTTAAGGCTCAAAAAGGGTTAACTAGGGATCTTATCATTGGTAGGCTATGGAATTGTTCAAGCTATCATTTGGATCAAGGAGAGCTATAATCATGTCTCAAGTCAAAATTTACCTTGGATTTTGCCTCAACAAACATTCAGGGCAAGTTCTAGATCAATGGCTCGGGACTTAGATTTGCAATTAAATTACTCACCACACTAGCTAAGGGATTGCTAAAGACATAGAATCGGGGGCCCACAATGACCTTAGGTACGATTTGAGCACACAATGGTCCCGAAAAATCACTTGATGATTATCGGTTAACACAAGAGTCTCAAGGTCACGACTTTCACCATCCTAAACACAACAATTTATTTTTGAACATGAGATCAAAGGAAAATGTGCTAGACCCAAGTGAAGCTTTGATTGAGGCACCCTTAACTACTAACTACCAAAAAATGAAAAGAAAAACGGACTCAAACCCTTAAGAAGGTTGTCACGCCATCCATCATTGTAAAGAGCCACTCGGTTCACACAACACTCCACCTTTGGAAAGAATCGCGACATTAAGAAAACCAAAGGCTTATTGCAAACTTCAAAAATGAAAAGCTACGAATCACAAATAAGAAGCTAAAAATGAAATATTTTGCGAAAAATAGAATGAATATGTACAAGAGGGGATTTGAATATACAATGGATAGGATGAATATATACAATGTGATATAACTTTATATATACAGACCCAAAGTGAAATAAATGCGATAAATGTAATAAATATCAAAATTATATACATACCAAAGATAAAAAGATAAAGAAAGCATAAAAATGTATCAAATATATACAATCATCCAAATGAATAGTAGGGCCTACCCCATCAAATGAAAGCTGGCATTGTTCCCAATGTCAACTAGTCTAAATAAAACATCAAAAGATTAGAGGGAAATAATATAGAAAAATCCCTAAGGCTTGTCTGTCTGCATAGGGTCATATGTGGTCTCTGGGTCCTTTTTGTGCTCAGGAACCTCAGACTGGTCCCCGATGGTTTGTTGCTCTGCTATTGGGACCTGGGTCTGGACCTGAACAGGCTTTGGAACTGGTACATCCTGTGGCTAACTGGAAGAGGTCTCCGATGGGTTTGTCAACTGAATGATAGCATCATCAGCTCTAGGAATCACCCTCCTCCTCTTGGGATGCCTCTAATACTGCTCTGGCTCTAGATAAACTATTGGGGCTGGGTCCTGGAGCAATAAATCTAAAGGCAGACTATCTGCCTTCAGTCTGTCTACATCTTCTCTCAACTCCTTCACAGACACTTTGGAGGCCCGTGTCTTCCTTAGCTTCTTGTGCTCCCGAGAAAGCTCCTTGATAGCCTTGCTGTGTGAATTAATTGCCTTGGAGAGTGCTGCCTGAGTGTCGAGGATCTTCTTCTAGTTGTCAAGTATCTCCTTGAGCGCATCCTCTATCGACTGTGGAACCTACAGAGCTAGAGGAGCTGACTGAGCCTCTACAGTGGTGGTCAAGGTGGACAACTTGGATGAGGCAGTCTGTATCCAGTTGTTTATGCTAATAAGAACCTGGCTCAATCGGTAAGCAGTAATAGGATGGGCCCGGGAAGATAGGATCTTCGGGCCTGCTGATGTGGATGGACTGGGATGAGTGGTTGTAGAAGTAGATAGACCAGGAGAGATATCTGTGGAAGTGGAGGTAGGCTCAACTGGGGCTACTAATACAACTGGTTCCTCAGACGGGCCAGTTGGGGCAGTAGCAGAAGCTTTGAAGTTCTTGCTTTTGGGGTTGTCATCCCCCTGCATACTGCACCAGGAAAATGGGGCTTTCACCTTGACATTGATGCCATAGGGCCTCTTGTCCACCTTCAAGTCCCGGAAGTACATAGTGAGGGTGCTCCAACCTGCTACATACAAAGGTCTTCCATCCCCGTGCCTCAAAGTTTAAGGTCCGTCGCAAGATCTTGACTCCAATGATCAACCAGTCGGGGGTGGTACCTGGGATTGCCAGGTACTGTGCTAGCCAGGGACGAACCTCCTCACCCATTCCAACTTCGCCATATACAGGGTCTCATCTTCCTCATTAAGGCCGAGGTATTCATTGAGGTACTTCCCTTCAAATAACACCTTCAGATTTCGAACTATGGTCACTTTGGAGCCCTTTTTGATGTGGGCTACATTGCAATAAAACTCCTTGACCATATGTTTGTTGGCATCCACACACTCCTCTAGAAAATTCTCCCAGCCCGCTCTAGTCCTAAATTGTCTTTGCACGTTGGGTTTATGGGGTAATAGTTCTCTATCAATGAAGCTCCTCTCCGGGATCAGTTTTCTCACCGGCCACCACTCCCCAACTTTGTTGTACGCCACCTCTCTCATGAATCTATCTAGCCAAACCTCCAGTTTCCTCGTTCTATCAACACCCCCAACCCTTGGTTCATCTCCTTTATCAACCTCCTCATCTCACTCTACTTCCTCCTCATATCCTCCTCCACCCTCTTCGGATAAGGAAGCTGTGGGAGAGGTGGAGTATTCCCCACTACCTGCTGTTGAGCCCTCAGATGACTCAGAATCCACATTTGTTGGAGCTTGGGTAGTGGGTGATGGTAGAGGAGTAGTATCTATCAATCTAAATCTTCCCGGCCAGTTAGGCATGTACTCTGGCATGGAGTCTGAAGAGATCTCCCAAGAAGGCTCCTACTCACTCCTCGATTGATCACAATCTTTGTCAACCGCCTGTATTAACTTTCTAGTTCTTTTTATGTTTTCCCAAACTTGGGGAGTGAGTTTAATCATCTTTTGCTTCCCTCCCCGCGAGGATTAAACTCTGCCGGGATGTTTAGATCCTTTGCCACGCTTTTTAACCATTGTCTACAACACAATTGAAGTGACATTGTTAGTATTAGTAGCAACAGAAGAGTAGTTAAAAGCAGTGCTGCAGAATAGAGAAGAAAAGTTGCAGACAGTTGCAGAAAAACACCTAGCGCGGACCGCACAAAATGGAGTGCGGCAGCACAGGGGCCAGTGCGGACCACAAAATCAACCGCGGTCTGCACAGAGGTGGGTTTAGACTACCCACTCTCTGTATCTAGGCAGTACATATCGCACAAAATCAACTGCGGCCACACTGAGGTCACCGCGGACCACATAAAATCAACTACGGTTCGCATAGGTATGGGGTTCAGAAACCCATCCTCTGTATCTTAGCAGTGCGGTCCGCACAAAATCAATTGTCGCTGCACTGCACAAAGTTCAGATATCAGAGATTCAGCAGTGCGGTCCGCACAAAATGGTAGTGCGGACCGCACAATGGCACCGCAGATCGCACTAAAACGACCGCGGTCCGCACTGAGTGCTCTAAAGTGGCACTTACTTAGGGATCGTTAAATATTGCTTTTAAGTCTAAGTTTTCACCTAATAAGTGCCCTATATCATTTTCCAGTCCATTAGACTAACAAAGTCCTCATGAATTCAAAATTTAACTACTCTAGCATAGGCAATTGAAATAAATACAAGAGGAAGAAGACCAGAAGCTAAGAAAAAGAAAAATTAAACGAAATTACAAAATTAAACAAGGAAAAATGACTGCAATGTTACTAGTTATGAGATGATTTGAGGAATGATGATCCTAAGTAGTTAATTACGAGCAGAGATACGAATGAATAGTGCTAATAATTGTCTGAGAGTCAGAGTTTCGAAAAGGGTAAAAGGAGGCCCTCAAAGACTATTTATAGAAAAAGTCCTGGGGCACATTCTCACCTACCAGTGCGGACCACACAAAATGGACCGCGGACCGCACTGGGCTATTTTATTCAAGCTCAATTTATCAATCCACTGTGGTCCGTACAAAATTGACCGCGGCCGCAGTGGTCCTCCGCGGACCGCACAACATCAATTACAGTCGCAGTGGTAAACTTTAGAGAGTCCTCTTATCACCCTTTACTAGTGCGGTCCGCACAAAATGGTAGTGCGGTCGCACTAGAAACTTCAGAGACCTGTGTATTTTTTCAATTATGTCCTACACTGCATCAAATCAATCATGTAACATCTCACAACCAGTTAGCCCAATAAACAATCCTATACTGCAAAGAAAATGAAAGAAAACAAGAACAAAAACACATGGGTTGCCTCCCAAGAAGTGCCTGATTTAACGTCGCGGCACGACGCAGGTTACCATCACATCATTTGAAATGAAGAAGTTCCACCATGTGGATGTCATCGATTTTCCCAAGATAATTCTTGACCCGATGCCCATTAACTCTGAAGACTTCACCATTTTTGTTTTTCAAATCAAGAGCACCAAATAGGGTCTCACACACTACTTCAAACGGCCCGCTCCATTTTGACTTGAACTTTCCTGGGAACAAACTTAGCCTAGAGTTGAATAAGAGCACCAAATCCCCACCTTGAATTATTTGCCCCGAGTATACTTATCGTGAAGGTATTTTATTTTATCCTTATATAGGAAAGAACTAGAGTAGGCATGTAATCTAATTTGGTCAAGCTCATTGAGTTGCTCCACCCGATGATTGGCACCTACGTCCCACTCAAGATTCAACTTCTTCAAGGCCCACATGGCCTTATGCTCCAACTCCACTGGTAAATGAAATGCTTTCCCAAACACCAACCGGTACAGAGACATACCAATTGGGGTTTTGTAAGCGGTTCGGTAAGCCCATAGAGCATCATCTAACTTTTTAGGCCAATCGGTCCTATTTGCATTGACCGTCTTTGACAATATGCTTTTGATTTCCCTGTTGGAGACTTCAGCTTGTCCACTTGCTTGAGGATGATAGGGGGTAGAAACTTTGTGATTGACACCATACTTTGAAAGCAAAGTGTCAAAAGCCCTATTGCAAAAATGAGACCCCCCATCACTTATGATTGCTTCTCGGAGTACCAAACCTTTTAAAAATGCTTTTCTTGAGAAATGACACAACACTCCGGGCCTCATTATTGGGCAAAGCCATGGCTTCAACCCACTTTGAAACATAATCCACCGCTACAAGAATGTAAGTGTTCCCACAAGAGCTAACAAATGGGCCCATGAAATCAATGCCCTATACATCAAAAATATCAACCTCAAGGATGGTATTGAGAGGCATCTCATCTTTCTTCGAAATTCCTCTGGCTCTTTGGCACTCGTCGCATCTCTTCACAAAATCACCCGCATCTTTGAAGAAAGTTGGCAATAAAACCCGCAACTAAGAACTTTAGAAGCCATCCTCGCCCCGCCATGATTGACACCATAGGGAGAGGAATGATAAGCCTCCAAAATACTCAATTGCTCTTCCTCCGGAACACACCTTCGGATCACACCATCCGTGCAAATATTGAACAAGTACGGCTCATCCCAATAGAAATCCAAACTATCCCGCTTGAGATTCTTCCTTTGGTTAGAAGAAAGCTCACATGGGATTATTTAGGTCACAAGGTAATTAGCAACATCGGCAAACCATGGCATATCATTCATTGACACCGAAAGGAGTTGTTCATCGGGAAATGAATCATTGATCTCTAGGCCATCACAAGGACTCCCCTCCTCCTCCAAACGGGGCAAGTGGTCCGCCACTTGGTTCTCACTACCCTTCCGGTCCACAATTTCTAGATCAAACTCTTAAAGCAGTAACACCCATCACATCAACCTTGCTTTGGAGTCTTTCTTTGTCATTACATACCTAAGGGCGACATGATCGGTGTGCACTATGACTTTAGCCCCCATAAGATACGACCAAAATTTTTCCATGGAAAACACAATAGCCAAAAGTTCCTTCTCGGTCATCATGTAGTTCAATTGAGCGTCATTCATTGTCTTGCTCGCATAGTACACTGGATGAAACATTTTGTTCACACTTTGACCCAATACTGATCTAACCACAACATCGCTAGCATCTCACATGATCTCAAAGGGCAAGCTCCAATTAGGCGCGATAATGATAGGAGTGGTGGTCAACTTATGCTTGAGAAGTTCAAAGTCCTCCATGCATTTCTCTTCAAACATGAACATAGCATCTTTCTCTAGCAACTTGCACAAGGGATTAACTACCTTCAAAAAATCTTTAATGAACCTCCGGTAGAACCTCGCGTGCCCAAAAAACTTCTCACTCACTTGACGGTAGTAGGGGGAGGGAACCTTGAAATCACATCGATCTTTGCTTTATCAACCTCAATACCATGTTTTGAAATTTTATGCCCAAGTACAATTCCTTCTTCCACCATAAAGTGGCATTTCTCCCAATTGAGAACAAGATTGGTTTCTTCACACCGAGCCAAAACTCTATCAAGGTTCTTCAAGCATGCATAAAATGAATCCCCCACAACACTAAAATCGTCCATGAACACCTCCAAAATTTCCTCTACCATATTAGTGAAAATGGCCATCATACACCGCTAAAATGTAGCCGGTGCATTGCACAACCCAAAAGGCATGCGAAAGAAGGCAAAGGTGCCATACAAACAAGTGAATGTGGTCTTTTCTTGGTCTTTCGGAGCAATCAAGATTTGGTTATAGCCAGAATACCTATCCAGGAAGCAATAAAAAGCACGCCCAACAAGTCGGTCTAGCATCTAATCAAGGAATGGCAAAGGAAAGTAATCCTTGCGGGTCACTTTGTTTAATTTGAGGTAGTCCATGCAAACCCGCCAACCTGTGACTGTTCTAGTAGGAATCAACTCATTCTGAGAATTTTCCACCACGGTCATGCCACCCTTCTTCGGTACACATTGCACCGGAGAAGTCCACGAGCTGTCAAAAATGGGGTACACAACCCCGACATCTAACCACTTTATCACTTCTTTCTTCACCACCTCTTGTATTGTCTCGTTCAACCTCCTTTGATGTTCCAAGGAAGGTTTTGCATCATCCTCCAAAATGATTTTATGCATACAGAATGTGGGGCTTAGTCCCTGAATGTCGGCCAAAGTCCATCCAATTGCCCTCTTTCTCTTTTTGAGCACCGCCAAAGTGGCATCTATCTGCAAGTTAGTAACACACAAGGAAAGAATAACTGGTAAAGTAGAACTAGGGCCTAAGAATTCATACCTGAGGTGTGGAGGAAGTGGTTTCAACTCCAACACTGGTGGCTCCTCAATTGATGGTTTGGTTGGTGGAGTCTTTCGGTTTTCAAGATCCAAAGACAATTTTCCAGGCTCATAGGAATAAGAGTCCATCCCATGTAAGGCATTGACGCACTCCACTCTACTTGCATCATCATTGACATTAAGATTTAATAGCACGACCTTAAAGGGATCCTCCACATTGATCATAGCACTAGTGTCATCCACGATCATAGCTGTGACGAGGTCAACAAATGAGCACACCTCTGTGCTATTGGGCTGCTTCATAGATTTTCACACATGAAAGACAACATTTTCATCACCCACTCGGAAGGTGAGTTCCCCTGCTTCCACATCTACCAATGCCTTCCCCGTAGCTAAGAAAGGTCCACCCAAGATAATATGAACTTCGTAGTCCACCTCTCAATCCAAAATCACAAAATCCGCTGGCAAGATAAATTTGTCCACCCAGACAAGCACATCATCAATAATACCTAAAGGTCTCTCCATCAATCTATCCGCCATTTGTAACCTCATGGAAGTTGTTCTAAGTTGCCTAATACCCAAAGTCTTGAAAATTGAGTAAGGCATCAAGTTGATACTATCTCCCAAGTCACATAAAGCTTTGGAAAAATCCGCACTCCCAATGGTGCAAGGAATGGTGAAAGCACTGGGATACTCAAGTTTCAGGGCAGTTAAATGCACTATAGCGCTAACTTGGTGAGTCATTTTTATAGTTTCACAATCCATAGAACGCTTCTTTGTGACCAAGTCTTTCATAAACTTTGCATAGCCCGACATTTGTTTGAGCGCCTCCACTGAAGTCACATTAATGGACAAGCTCTTCATCACATCAATGAACTTTTTGAACTGATTATCATTTCTCTGCTTTGCGAGCCTTTGAGGATAAGGTGGAGATTGCCTTGGCAAAGGAGCCTTGGCTTTTGGCACAACCGGCTCCGGCATGTCAATCATATATTCCCTAGATGGGTTCACAACATCTTGAGTTTCCACCTCGGCTTCATTAATGTCAATCATCACTTCATTGGTCACATTGTCATCAACCACATCTTCAACTACCAAAGGAACTTCATCTTCTTGCAACTCAACATCATCATCCACAACTTGCTTTTTTTTCAAGGCATTCACATCACTGCCTCTCCTACTTCTTGTTGTAACCGCCATGACATGATTGTTCCCACCCTTTGGGTTCACTACCGTATCACTTGTAGAGCACCCTTTGGGTGCGTATTCAAAGACTGAGAGATTTGGCCTAATTACACCTCTAATTTTTGGATAGAGGTACTGTGGGAAGCCAACTGTGCATCCGAATCTGCATTCCTCTTCATCATTTGTTAGAACAACATTTCAATTCTACCCATATCATTGTTGGAAGAACTAGGACCTTGATAAGGAAATGGGGGTAGATTATTTGGTTGTTGGTACATTGGGGGCCTTTGAAAGCCTTGCCCCCGGTTTCCTTGGTTCCCATTGTTCCATCCACCTTGATTGTTATTGTTGCCCCAATTGTTATTATTACCATTCCAATTCCCTTGATTGCGTTGATTGTTGTTCTGATTGCCCCAGTTGTTGTTTTGATTATTGTTCCCCCAATTACCATTGTTTTGTTGTTGATTGCCCCAATTTCCTTGAGGTCGCCATTGTTGTTGGTTGGAAGAGTTGTCCCGTTGGCCTTGATAGTTGTTTACATATTGAACCTATTCACTTTAGTCATCATAACCATCATTTTGAAACCCATCACATGCATCCTCAAATTTCGCAGAATTCCCTTGATTTTGTTGCCTTATTTGCCTTCTCTTGTTGACAAGCATATTAACACCCTTCATGGAATTCACTTGGAGAGAATTTTGGACTTGTTGCAACTGTGACTTCGCCAATTGATTGATGGTAGCCGTCAATTCCACTATAGCTTGCCCATGGTCATGTAATTCCTTGTTCAAATGAATAAACGTAGGGTCACCTTGAGGAACATTGGCCCTACTTTGCCATGCAGAAGTAGTGTCCGCCATCTCATCAAGCAGGCACAAGCTTCATCATATGTCAACTTCATAAAATTACCCCCGGCCAATTGGTTCACTATGCATTGATTTGTAGTATTGATGCCCTGGTAGAAAGTTTGTTGCAACATATTCTCCGTCATGTCATTATCGGGGCATTCCTTTACCATCGTTCTATACCGCTCCCAAATCTCATGCAAAGGTTCCATGGGCTCTTGCTTGAAGGCCAATATCTCATCACGAAGTGCCGCCATGTGCCCGAGTGAGAAAAATTTAGCAATAAACTTGTCCGCCAACTCACCCCAAGTTGTGATGGAATTGTTGGGGAGTCTCTCTAGCCAATCCAATGTTTTCCCCCGAAGTGAGAATGGGAAATGTCTCAACCTAAGAGAATCCTCGGACACATTCGTCTGCTTGCTCCCCCAACATGTATCCACAAACCCCTTGAGATGTTTGTAGGCATTTTGATCCGTAATGCCCGTGAAATACCCACGCCGCTCAACTAAGGTTAGCATCACATTAGTTATCTGAAAATTGCCCGCCCGAATTCTGGGTGGGACAATAGCACTTGCATATCCTTAGTTCGGTAACACCCGAGGAACTGCTCTTGGAGGTGGCGGAGGAGGGTCTGGGACATTTTCATTAGCATTGGCCTGGCGGCCTTGTCGTGGTCCAGGAGGTACAAGAGGCACCTCCTCCTCTCCAATATCATCAATCTCCTCCCCCGCAAGCACATTTCCAAGAGGGTCATTAGCATTTAAAACCATTTGGTACCTGAATTATTCACACGCACAAATTAGTAACAAAGAAGGAAAGAAGAACAATACACAAAACTAACCAAATAGATAGCCAAAACCGTTAACCCCTTGCAACGGTGCCAAAAAGTGATCGCTTCCAACTTTGCACTACAAATGAGTAGCAAGAGAGGGTCGCAATAGATTTTACCCGATTTTGAGTCGAGATCAAAACCACAGAGAGATAGAATTGGAATCGAGTATCTATTTAGTTTAGGATTGCGTATGTGTTCCAAATTTCACTTCTTATCATTTTTGGGTTTTCCTTATGATTCTATTTTTATCAAACTACTAATTGAAAATGCAACTAGATTAAGCTAAGAGTTAATTATTGCAAGTTATATCTAATGGTTTAAAAGGCACTGGGGTAGTGACATTCGCCTAGGTAGGCAACTAATAGGTACTTGAAACTAAAGCATAATTGATATGATTGGGGAATATGATATAACCGTTGCACTACTTTATCCACTCTACACCTCTCGGTGGTTCAAGTGATTTTGCCCAATTGACTTTCTCAAGATTGGGTATGCAAATTTGCACAAGCAACTAGGGTTCAAGTCGAGTATTACTCTCTCGAGGTTTAACCCTTTAATTGGGACTATCAATCTCTTGAGTACATCCCAATTCCTTTTTACATTAATTTCAGAGAGTTAGGCTCTCTTTCTCAAGAAGAGCCCAAGTCAACTCAGCACAAACTAGTGTTTGCAACCACTAATTCAGAAATAAACCAAGAAATTGATCCAAATACCAAATGGCCATAGTCAATTTAACCTTACAATACAAGACCCATCAATTACCCACACTAGGGTTGATCCATAACCCTAGCTATGGGGTCTAGCTACTCATATTCAAAGAAGAAAAATAAGAAATAGATGAAGATAAACACATATTAATTAATTGCTAAGTTAAATACAAAGATTCAATGATGAAAAGTTAGTAAAAATGCCCAAAATGACTAAGAAATGTCGTATCACGAGCGCATCTTATGAATTATAATATATAATAGGCTAAAAATGAAAAAAGAAATTATTTATACTAAGCTAAAAAATCTAGATAAAAATGCCCCTGCGGGGTTACTGTGGACCGCGGTCCGCACTGGGCTTTGGCTTTCAAGATTTCCTTCTCTGAACTTAGGCTTCGCGGACCACACAGAATGAACCGCAGCCGCGGAGGCTTCTAGCGCGGTTCGCACAAAGTTGACCGCGGACCGCGGAGGCTCAAAACTCTAAAAATCAACCTCTCTAAATCTTGGCACCGCGGATCATAGAGAATGGACTACGGCCGCATTGCCTTCAGTGTGGACCGCACAGAACCTAGTGCGGCCACACTGCCTTTAAGCCTGAAAACCAGCTCTCTGAATCTCCCAGTGCGAACCACACAAAGTGGTGTGCGGCCGCACTGGGCCTGTTCTGCCTAAGCTTGCCTTGTCTTTGGCACTTGTGCAAGTTTCACTCATTTTGAGCCGATCTTTGACATTTTGTCACTTTGTTGATCAAACCTGCAATCAAGCACAACTTGTGAGCCTTTTGGGACTATTTTGTATGAATATTTTATCAAAGCATAAGCAAGAAAAAGTATAAAATATGTCAAAATCCCTAGTCATCAGTGGATACTGACCATGTGTGTGCCTTAGTAAATGCGGTGGATATTGTCTTTGACGTGAAATTACTTGGGAAAATTCTGCAGGTTCTTACTGTTGGGGTGTCTAGCGTGAGAGATGTTTGTCAATACAACTTCCGAAATGCAGTCATGAAGGATAATTCTAATCAGAAGAGGGACCAGGTTCATAAGAAAGCACTCCTTCCTGTCTACGAGCTGTTGTTTGAGCTGGTGAACAAAGTCTTGTTGCCACGAGCAGAACGCCGATCTGTTACTTCTAAATCTGATTTATTTTTAATGGAGCAATTGGATGGTTTCAACCCAGTGAGTCTGCCTTCCATAATGATTGAGCATATGCAGAAAGTGGTTTATTTCAAGGAAGGCAATCATGGGCTTCCCTATGGATTCTTGCTCACGCAAGTGTTCAAATACTTTGAGGTTCCACGAAGAATAGGTAAGTTAGGGACCCGTAAGCAGACGTTTTCATAGACAACCTTGGAAGAATGCGAGTGTATTGAGAAGTATAGGGGTGTAGGAAGCACTTCAAATTGTCTCAGCTCATCAATGCCCAAAATAGCGCAGCTGAGGAGATACATCGACTGAAGGCCAGGAATGCCATCCTAGAAGGCCAGCAAGCTCGAGCGGTTTCCATGTCGAATGATGAGGTGATCCATTTGACTCAAGAAAATGCTAACCTCAAGGCGCAAGTTGAGAACCTGAAAGCCAAACTGCTCAACGAGCAAAAGTCGGGAAATACCCGAATAGACCTTGTTCTCCAAACACTTGCCGCTGCTTCCAAGCCTTTTCCTCCTAGTGCCCCCTAAGTTTCCCCTCAGTGACCAGCTATCTAGATGTGTTCTTTTTTTTTTTGTTTCTGTTGATGATTGGTGGATTTTTTTTGTTATATTTTTTTGTGGTTGGGATGTACTACTACTACTGCTCCCGTGATCAAGTCCAAATGCTGCCCCTTCCTTTTTTCAAAGGAAGGGGCATATGAACAAAATTTTAATATAAATCCTCTCTCATTTTGTCCATTACTTTCTCTTTGCATTCTATTCTTTATCATGATTGTGTGCACATATGTGGCATGAGTTAGCTTAGCTAAACTTCTTTGTCTTTTTATTCTTTTTAATGACGCCAAAAGGGGGAAAGCATATAGCTATGGATTCAGGGAGAATCACATTGGGGAATTGGTTCTTATAAGAATTGAAATTGAAAGATTAAGGCATCGTCTCAAGGGGAACGCATTCACACTTCTTTCTGCTACCTTAACTTATAACTGTTTAAGTTTGTCATCATCAAAAAGGAGGAAATTGATAGATCTTAAATACTCTTGCCTTATGTTTTGATGATCTAACAAACTTATCGATAAGAACCAGATAAGGAATCTGACCTACTTGATTTGCTGCAAACTTGAACTGATCCCTACTAAGGATAAACTGCTACAGATTCAGAAGCTAGGAACCAATCAAAAACTTGGTGCTCCTGTGGTTACTATGTAGCAGTATAGAGTCATTTGGACACAGCTGGAACTGAAGTGACTGCCGGTACTATTACTACCACACTGCAATATACTGACAGCTCACTCACTCTCCAACCAAACAAAGCATTCACATCACTTCAAGTGATGTGATCAATTGTACCCAATGAAGCTTCATACAAAGACATCATTGGAAAAGTTCTGTTTCTCATTCAAGCCTTTTGCAAAAACAGAAAAATCATTCTCTCAAGCTGGAAGAACAAGGTTGAACGCCACTACGGACCAGTTCCTAAAAGATTGATTGTTGTTGTTCTAGTTGAGTTTTAACCTTGTTATTGTACTTAATACATCTCCTAAAATTGCTTATATAGAATCATACTGATTAGCAATCCTCCTGTAAATCCTCAGACTCGTTGAGTTTAGGTTGTGGCTATATTTAGTCATAAAGAAAAGCCTTTATAATCGTAGGGTTACAAAGTGGCTTGTGGTGACAGAACCACAAGTTAGAAAAAGCCTTTGCAACTATCATAGTCACAAAATGGCTTGTGGTAAAGGTACCACAAGTTAGTTTGAAGTCTTTGCAATCGGGAGTATTGTAAAGTGTCTTGTAATAGGTAAGATTACAAGTTAGTGAAGTTAAAAGCCTACAAGGTAGGTCGTGGTTTTTTTGACCCCTTGTGCGGGATTTTTCCACTTTATTAAGTACTCTTAGCAGAAACTTGTAGAGGACCAGGTAGTCTTCGATTTGGTAGACTCATACAAACTAACAAACGTGAATTAACTTTTAGCAAAGTGACTGAGTTTGGACCAATTTCCATATAAAGTTACACTGTGTAATCGTAACGCGATTTTGTAATTCTAAGAGAGCACGGTACAACCTTTCCCAAGAATATCATACGGATTTTCCTACTTCAGGTATGTTAAGGCTATCCCTTCTTTCTTTTTGGCATGATCTAAATGATACAAACAAAACGAACAAACACACAACTTTCATGAATAACTCTATCTTTTGTAATTTGTACTAGCTTTACTCTTAAAGTGTTGCAGTGATGTGTTCTAAATGTTTATTTGATGACTTCGATGTGTTATCCTCTAAGCATTTGGCCTACATATTAAATACCTGCTAGACCTATAGTTAAGAGAAAACATAAGCTAAAGTTTCCTTGTCTAGTTGGCTCAATGATTTTGGTGTAAATGAGCCAAGCGTATATGTTGACGGGAGTAAATGACTTTTTACGTAAAACAACTTGCTGATTTGATTGCTTATGCAAGTAGAAAGCTAACTGCTTCACTATGTTATGTTGTACAGTTAATTATGATTAACACTTAGTGCATGGTGATGTATACATGAATCAACTCATATAGAACTGAAAGAGCATCTATGTGGATCTTCAGTTTAGACAAGAAACTTGCTTTATGATTTCAGGATTAATATTAATCAGAGGGCTTATTGTTTAGCCAAAAAGTAGGACTTTGATCAAACTTGAGAACTTATGAAAACACGGGTTACTAATAATCAGAAGAAAGTATATAAACAGATTGTTTTAAAATGAGATAATATGAAATCCAGTAAATCAAGTATATTCCAATAATTCTTCATGTAAAATGAGATAATATGAAATCCAGTAAATCAAGTATATTCCAATAATTCTTCATGTCCTCCAGTTGTTAATTCTTCCTCATTTTATAGCCTCTTTGGGAGCATGAGCTTTGTCTCAAGCTATAATGAGGCAATAGTGAGTAGTGAATGACATTCAATGATACGTTACATAAATCAGAAAAAATATTCTCTAACGTTCTCAACATTTAATAAGCATTAAATACTATATCTGGTCCTTCATGGGTTATCAGGTTCATCCCCTTGGATCTTTGCGCTTTAAATGACCTGAATAGGTGCGGGCTCGACATCTCCTGAGTAATTTCCCGTGCCTCTTCTAATATCTTTGCTCGCACCTGTTGTTGCTCGTGCCTCTTAATCAACTTTGTTCCTTTGACTATTTGACTAATCCACGTGTCATGACACGTCATCTGCAATATATAAAACTCGATTTTTCCTAATACACTTATGGCATTTTGAGAATTTTTATTAATGTACTTCTCACGCATTGCATTCATTTACATGTGCATTTACTCATGACTCATATATATATATATATATATATGGGAAAAGATTACGGTATTATATACGCATCACCACCTCATCTGTTGGTATACGTTGATGATTTACCCACAGTGACCGAGATGATATGATGGAATGCCCTCAGAGGCTGTTTAACCAAAAAAAAAAATAATTTGGTCAAAGCTAGAATTTAAGATAAGAAATCGGGTTACTGATAATCAAGAGACCAAAAAGAATAATAGGCTTTCTGAGAAAAAGAATAAGCAGTAAAGAAATTTGTATTTCAATATGATGTGGATGATCTCCTCCCCCTACAAATGATGAGACCTCCTCCTTTTATAGCTAATAAGGAGTAACGGCTCACTTCCTTAATCTAAATAAGAATAATAACAGACATTTAATGAGGTGTTACACAATCATTGCTATTAAATACCAGTTTACTAACGTATTCGACATTTAATACTGTATTTGGACTATTTTTCGTCATCAGATTCATATCTTTTGAATCCTTATGAATCCCTGGTCTTAAATGCCTTATTTAGATACGAGATACGTATCTGAATTGTACCCCATGCCTATTTTGAGTTCTTCTTCTCGTGTCTTTCGCTTCTCATGTCTCTCAATTAATTATTGCTTGTTGACCTTTTGACCAATCTACGTGTCATGCCATGTCATCTTTAATATAAACTCAGTTTTTTTCCAATACAGATAGTCCCCCCACTTTCCTTTTATTTATCAATTAAATAATTGGGAAGTGGAATTTTTGCCATAATCAATGCTTATGACAATACTGACGCCTCAGCTGTCTTGCTCATTTAATGCTTCACACACGTGTCATCTTCTGATTAGATTTGCAATTCTGCGTCCTTCTTTCTAGGCTTCTTCAAACCCTCTTTTCACGAAGTGATAGTTGCCTTTAATATAGGATTTTAATCATTATACTTCTTAGTTTGACGGTTGCTTCCATATACCTTTTTAATTCTCTCTTCCTTTGTCACCTTCTTCATAAATTTTCATCAAGTGTTTCCTTACTTTCTTTTACTTCTCCTTAGTTCAAACTCGTCCAACAATGACATCTCCAAACCCTAACCCTAGAAAAGTTCCAGTTCTTGATCAATTTCCTAATGCCCCTGCTCTGATTAGGAATAGAAGAGGCAGGGGAGGAAGGCTTCGGAGTTTAGGATCTACACGTGGAGGTTTGACTGGCTCTGCTTCTTCTTCTTCGAGTTCAGGCATCAAAGGTTCCATCTCTAAAACTCCTTCTTCTAAAGGTAAAGAGGTTTCTGACCCTTCTCAAGAACCCTTAAATAAAGAGATTGTACCAAGTGATTTGTCTTTTGGGGGTGACAGAACGTCTCTTCAGAAGCAAGTTGCAAAATTAGAAAAGGTTGATGCTTACCCTTCTCTTATAACTGAGCTTACAATCCCGACCATTAGAAAAGATTGTAATTGGAAAGAGAGTCTTCGTTTGTCAATTCCTGCCCTATATCAAAGAATTTCTTCTTATAGAAGTGAGTATTCTTTCGTTTATACTTATCCCTTTACTTTGGGATTTAAACCTGCCATAGATCCAGTTATCCTTGATTTCTGTCGCTTCTTCAATATTTGCTTAGCTCAAGTTGGCCCCTTAGTATGGAGGGTCGTGGCTTGTTTGAGATATCTATCTACCAAAGCCAAAATCAACTTTACTCTTTCCCACCTTATTCATTTATACCATCCCAACTTAATGCGTCATGGGGTTTTTACCTTAACTGCGAGGAGTAAGAAAGTTTTGGTAAACCCTGAAGATGACAAAGACCGTGGGTGGTATCTTCGTTATATTGCTGTTCGTACATTGGATTTGCTGGGTGAAACAAACATTCCCTTCCCTGAGAAGTGGAACTTTGCACGTAAGTTTCTATTTACTTTACCGTACCTATTTTTAGAGATTTTGATTTTCTCTTTAATTTCATCCCTTTTTGGTTTTTTGTAGCAACCATGGGAGATGTGGAACCTATTCCCAACTTCCGTGGTTGGGTAGATTCGATTTTAAAAATTGCTCCTAAAGAAGATAGAACTTGGAAATCTATTTCTTCTTTACATGGCTGGAGAGTGAAAACACACGGTATGTATCTCTTTACATATATATTTTTTAAATACATATGGTAAACCCCTTTCTTTTCAATATTGAGTTCATATCCTTCTTTTTATCAGGATTTGGTATGAGAGGAATGACGGCTGATGTAGCTTTGGCTATGCGCACTTCTGCCAATGCCTCCCTTGATTTGGACAAGGCTAAAGCCTTGATAGCAAAGAGAAAAGCTATGGGAGTAGATACTAAGAATGAGGAAGAAGGAGGTACCTCGTTGGTATCTAGACCTAGAGTTAGGAGACGCGTCATTATTGAGGATGAAGCTGAAGATACTCCTGCTCGTACCTCCACTACCGAGCCTGTTCTGATTCATTCTGATGAAGATGCCGCACCAAGAGACACTAGTGAATCTATTCACCGTCTCTTTGTTGGTGGTTTTGAAAGTGGGGAGCTCGGCCCTGTTTTAAACGAAATTCCTCTGTCTTCCTCAGTTCCCATTTCTCCTATTCCTTTTGTCTCTTCACCAACCGTGAGTGTTTCTTCACCTGTGTTAACTTCTTTTGCTACTTCATTTACTGTAAGTGTTCCTGTTTCCGTACCTATGTTAGCTCACGTGCCTATTCTTTCTGCTCCTGCTTTGACTCCCGCAGCTCCTGCTATTTTCACCTCTTCTACTACTCCTCCTTCTACTGCTCCTTCTTCCACTGCTCCGTCTTCCTCTGTCATGCACTCAGAAGCTGGTCCCAATAACAGAGGCATGGCTATGAGAAAGGTTACACTGGAAGTACCTGCTACTCATAGCCTTTTGAAGAAGACTGGTGGAGTTGATGTTTGGCTTGAACCTCTAATAGGAGATGTGGAGAGGACGAAGATGCAAAGTCACAGCTGCTTCACTTTAATGAATGACATAGTTCATTCAACCTTGAAGGTAACTTCATTTAACTTAGACATTTGCTTTCCTTTTGCTTTAAGTTCTTATTTCTGTGCCTTATATTTGTAGGCTAACCTGATCGGGACCGAGCTAATGGGAAGGGTCTCTACTTTGGAAAAGAAAGCTCGTGAGTCTGCAAAGGCCATTTCAGATGCAAAGAGAATAGCTGAAGGAGCCCAGCTTGAAGCTCAAAATTGGAAGGAGCAATTTTGAAAGTGCTTTAGGGAGCATTGAAGAGCTACGAGATAGTAAAGCTCATCTGGAACGACAAAATCGTACTTTATCCACAGACTTGGGAATCACCAAGGCTTCCTTTAGTCAGGTAAAAAGGGATAAAGATCTTTTGAGTGATTCATTGTCAAGAGCTAATGAAGAAATCAATGAGCTCAAAGCTCTTGTGGAGAAAAAAGAAGTATATGCCAAGGAGTTAGAGCAGAGCTTGAATCAGACTCGGGCTGATTTAAGGGTTTCTTCAGATAAAGTCTGTGCTTTAGAGAGTTCCCATACCACACTTGAAACTTCCCTCAATTCCCACTTAGCTGAGCAAGAGACAATGAAAAACACCCTTGCTATATGAGAAAGGGATTATGAAAACTTGGAGAAGGAGTACAATTCTCTTGCGGAGAATTTTAATTATGAGATCAATTGGGCTTTTCTGAAGTCTCGTCGTGACGCTTTGCTGGAGGCTACTCAAGAAAATTTTAACTTGCAATCTGAATTAGCCAAAGTCTTAGACACGATTGAGAAGAATAACCAATTTGTTGACACTCCTTCTCCAGAACAACCAATTGATATTTCTTCTCCAGCACTTGGAACTCCTGGGGTAGAAGAGCCTTTGAATTCTGAAGTAGTTGCTGAAACAGCTGAAGTTGTGATTCCAGTGACCGAGGGTGAAACGTCTATAACACAGTCTATAGGAATTGAAGTTCCCGTGGCTACTGCTTCCCTCGATAATGTTAATACTTCAAGCTCAGCTGAAACTGCTCCTATTGCTGCTCCCTTAGAAGTTGTTATCGAGCATATTGTTACTTCTGAAAATGAGGCTACAACTTATGATGTTCCAACCCCTTCGTTGACCATTTAAAAGTGTTTCAGACCTTACCTTTTTTTATTGATTGGTGATGTAATCCCTTGGTAATTTTAAGGGATCTTTTTGGTGAAGTCCCCAGTTTCCATAATGGGGCACTTGTTTAAAGACAACTGCATTTCAATGACTAAGTTTTTTTTTCTTAGTCTTTTATGTTCAGAAGTTTAATTAATACTTCTTTATATTCTATTCTTGTCTATTTACTTTATTCAAGACTTTATAGAATAGTTTAGCATTTTAAAAAAAAAATGCTTTATGATTCTTCTCATGGATTATCATCATGAGGAAAATAAAAGAGGGCCTTTTTATTTATTGACACTTAATGAAGAAGAGGTCTCAACTTCATAATGGTGTTATAATACGATGAAAGAAATAGGAACACACACGTTTTGTATGGAATACTTTGACAAGTTTTTATTCATGAACTTTAACAAGTTATTTGAGTATTACATGTATTGAAGTACATCCATAACTTCCTCGTAACTGTTTTCTTGTAACAGATTTATAAAATAAACAAAGTCATGACCCTATCTCAACATATTAGGAAGGGTTTGAGAGGTGACTCCGTTGTTCTCATAGGAAAGAACACTATGATGAGTGCTTTTTGACTTCGTGATTTTTGCATTTTTGCTTGACACTTTTTAAATCTTGCTCACTCGTATCTATTCTTCTGCACATACTCGTGTGTATATCATATAGTCCCCCAAGTGTTTGAGCGGTGAAGTATGAAGCCTCGAGCACTTGTGTGTTTTCTCCCAATTTGGTCCTTTTCCTGAAACAGAAAAATATACGGGACTCGGAGGTGCGATTATAGATGAAGACTGCCTAACTCGTGTGTATTTCCATCAGATTAAT